>ML994778.1:0-80528 GCA_010093925.1 Zopfia rhizophila CBS 207.26
AAAGAAATACTAAAGAAATAACTATTACTTAGGAGTTAAATATAGATAAAAAACTAGAAAACTAATAGACTACAACTAAGCCACTAGAGAGCTAAGAAAGGGTTAAAAGAGATATATTAATTATATACACATAATTAAACCTAAGAAAACATGAGAATAAGTTATATATAAATATATATATTAATAGTAACTAGATACTAGCACTTATAGATAGTAAGGCTAGCAAAACACTTATATTAAATAAGTAAATATAAAGATATTAAATACTAACTAGAGTTTTAGATAAACCTATATAAGTAAAACACATTAACAATAGTCTAACAGTATTTAAAGAAAATCTAATTAATTTTAAAATATAGAATATAACTATTTAGGCAGTAAGTTATAGGGATAACTACTATATTAAAATTATAAATCTAAATAGTAAGAATTTTATCTTAGGATAGGACTAGCTAGTATAATAGAACTAACTATTAATTAAAAATAAAAAACTATAAGCAACAGGAATAAATGCTATAAGTAATAATAATAAGTAATAATTTAAATAAAGAAAATAATACTTTATAAGACTAAATTCGTTATACTAAAAGAATACTAAAAGAAATTTAGAGAATGGTTCTTTAAGAAAGCTAAAGACTAGCTACTAGAATACTAAAATTAGAATCATAAGATCACGCTTAAGAAAGGAACGGATCTAAAACTAAAACTATTATATTAAGTACCTATCTATTAGTAAGAGGAGCTACGGAGGTTCTTATAAGAAAACTAATAAAAAGAATATATATAAACAAGCTAAAGCAAAATAGCTTTACTAATACTTTTTATACTAAAAAAAAATAGAAAGCTAAGGCTATATATTAATTATAGATATTTTAATAAAGCTATAGTAAAAAATCGTTACCTTATACCACTAATATTAGAACTTATAAATAAACTTAAAGGGGCTAAATAGTTTAGTCTTTTTAATATTAAGAATAGATATTATTAAATATAAATAGTTAAGGACCACGAATGGATAATAGTATTTAAAATAAGATATATATTATTTAAATATCTAGTTATGCTAATAGAACTTACTAATATACTAGTAATATTTCAGATAATTATTAACTATATGCTAAGAGAGTATCTAGATATATTTATAATAGTATATTTTAATAATATACTTATATATATAAATAGGACGTTAGAAAAACACGTTAAGTATATTAAGAAAATATTATAAAAGCTTAAGGAACACAAGTTATATATTTAAAAAAAATATATATATATTTTATAGAACGGAAGTTAAGTTCTTAGGATACCTAGTATCTTAAAATAGAATAGCAGTTAATTCCGATAAAGCTAGAAATATTTTATCTTAGCTAATACTAATAAACATAAAAGAAGTTTATTCTTTTTTTAGATTTATAAATTTTTATTAATAATTTATTAAAAACTACGCAAAGATTACAGCACCCTTAACAGAATTATTAAAAAAGAATTAGTAATTTAAGTAGGAACAATACAAAGAAAACGCTTTTATAATATTAAAAAAAATATTCTAATAACTACTGATATTAAAGATATTTAATTTGTGATTTTAAATAGAGATATATATAAACATATTAAATAAAACTATAAAAGCTATTCTACTATAAGTATAGAATAATAGATATAAACATCTAATAGACTTTTTATCTCATAAACTTATAACTACTAAGTTAAATTATAATATTTATAATAAGAAACTATTAATAATAGTTTAAGTATTTAAAAAATAAAAACACTACTTGGAAGGAGCTAAGCACTAGATTGTTATTTACTTAAATTATAAAAATCTAATAGTATTTATAATAATAAAAAAGCTAAATTAATAATAGGTTACATAATAAAAACTAGTTTCTACTTTCAACTTTTAAATACTTTATAAATTAGGAAAAGAAAATATAGTGGCTGATATACTTAGCTAATAAGCAGACTATATAAGGAATATACTAGAAGTATATAATATAATACTTAAGTAAAGATAAGATAGATCTCTAGAGAGCTTATAAATAAATATTAAAACAATAGTCATTATTAAAAACATCTAGGAAAAATAAATAAGGGAATTTAATAATAGATAACTACTTTAGAATCTAGACTAAGAAATAATTTATATACTAGATGAATTATAGATAAAACTAATTAGAGATTAACACTCAACCAAAATGCACAGATATTAAGGAATTAAGAAAACTATAGAATAAATTAACAGACACTTTTAGATTTTAGGAATATAAAAAAAGGTTAGAACTATTTTCTTAAAATATATTAAGTACAAAAAGAATAAAGTATTAAGATATAAAAAATACGGACTTATATAATTAATTCCTTTACTAGACTTATTATAGGACTTAGTTATAATAGACTTTATTACAGGAATACCAATAACAACCACCTTTTAAGACTAATAGTATAATATAATATTAGTTATTATAGACTAGCTTATAAAGTATATATACTTTAAACTAACGTATATAGAAATTAAAGTAGATAAATTAGTAACTATACTCATTAAGTTACTAATTACATAATATGGATTACCATGAGAATTTATTACAAACAGAGACAAATTATTCATATTAATATTTTAGAAAATGTTTATTAGGAAGCTAGGGGCTAAATACTGTCTCTTAATAATATTTTACTTATAAATAAATAGACAAATAGAATAGACAAACCAAATATTAGAATAATACTTATAAATATATACTAATAAATAGTAAGATAATTGGATTAACTTATTACTAATAGCTAAGTTTATATATAACTCTATAAAGTTATTAACTACAGGAAAATTACTATTCTACGTGAACTATAGTTATAAGCTAACAGCTTATTAAGAACCACAGAAACTAAATAAGATCTTAGAATTTATAAGAATAAAGGTTAAAGAACTATAATAACTTTACTAAGAAATTGTATAGAAAATCACTTATAAAAATAGTCTTAGTAAATAAATTAAGGACAGGACTAAGATTAAGAGACTAATTTTTAAGAAAAGAGATAAAAATTTCCTATTATAAAAAAATTTAGAAATAAAAAAACCATTAAAAAAATTAGATTATATTAAATTAGGACTATTTAAGGTTAAATGATAAATAGAATCTATAAATTATAAACTATAACTACTTAAGGATATAAGAATTTACTTAGTTTTTTATATTTTAAAATTAGAACTAGTACTATTAAACGCCGAAATATAGATAAGACTTAAACTTAAGAAGGATATTACTAAGTATAAGGTCTAATAAATTCTAGACCACTAACAATTCAGATATTAGTAGAAGTATTTAGTTAGATAGAAAAACTATAGACTTAAGAATAATACATAAAAGCTAGTTAGAAACTTAAAGAATAGTTTAAAGCTAATTAACTAGTATTATTAGATAAAATAATAAATATTTACTCTAAAACTATATGTAATAAATAAGGAGAATATAAAACATTTTACTTAAAACCTAAGAAGGAAGACAAAGTGATACTAGATACTATAAATTATAATATATTAAATTAATTCTAATAGTTTTACTTTTTTTTTATTATTATATAAACTTTATTAATTAAGGTAAGCTCACGCTGAAATATTTTCTTCTTCTAAGAATCTATTTAAGCTAATTATTAACAAAGTTAAAACTTATAAGCTTAAGACTTATAATTTAGATTTAATAACTACTACTAAATACTTTATAACTAATTTAATAGAATATAATAAACTTTAAGGAACTCCTGACAGGACCTCTTAATTTACTAATATAATTTCTTTTTATTATAATTTAAATAATTCTATTCTTATTATAATACTATAAGATTATACTTTATGTTTTAATTAATATACTTAGAATATTATCTAAAAGCTAAGTCCATTAAATAACAGTAATTAGTATTATAATAATAAGAATAAGAGAATAGTATAAGACAGTTATACGCTTAGACTCTTTAAACTAAATAATAAACTTATTTTAAAAACAATTCCGCTTAAGTTATTCTTAGGAAATTAGAGAGATAGAAAAAATATAAGAGGTTTTTATAATCTTAGCTTTTATACAAAAAACTAGTTACTTTTATACTATTTATTAAAAAAAAAAAAATAACCTTCAGACTAAAGGCTTAGAGGAAGGGGATAATATTATAAATTATAATAAAAATAAAAGTACAGCTAAAGAGGCGCTACTGTGGAAGAAATAGTATAAAAATATATATAAATAATACTAAAAAGTAAAAGTAAATTAGTAAAGACAGAATCTACAGATAGAACTACTCTATAGTAAGTTTAAGTTCTATAAAGAATAATATCTAGATTAGATAAGTAAGTTAAGTAATTAGCTATAACAAAATATAAAAAAAATAAGTACTAATAAAAAAAATAAGATTAGATATAGTCTTAAGCTAAATTTATCTTCTCTTATTTTTTTTAGTAGTATTTAATATACTTCTAATTAGTATACAATATATACATAAAGGATTTTCTATAAGTAGGAAACATTAAACAGCTTATAATTACTTTTAATTTTTTATAATTACTCTAAAATTAAAATTCACGCCTTAAGTAATATAGTTTAATACTATTTTATTAAATCTTAACTTATTATATTATTTCTTTTTACCTTTACTGAGTTAATTAACTTCTATTAAGTTTAATAAACTCTCTAATCCGGAAGTAAGGGAACTAATTAAGTGTTATATAATTAATTAAATAGCTAGTTACTAGTATAATATTACGTTAGTAAGTAAGCAACTTATAATATTATTATAATAATATTTATAATAGAGATAAAAAATAATTACTACGTAGTATATAAATAAATTATTAAGTTTTTTATAATATTTCTAAAGCTTCTTTTACTTTACTTAAATATTAATTACTAAGTAATCTTTTAGGGCATTTGTTTTATTAAAATTAATAGAAGTATACTACTTAAATAAAGTCTTATAGGCCTTTAGAATAGCTTTAAAAATAGGAATAATTTTATAAGTTATATTAAACTAGCTAGAAGCTTTTTTATCTTTAAGTCTTAAAGTAGCCTTCTTAAGAAGCTTAAGCACCTAAATATACTAGATAATAACTACCTAATTCTAAGAGATAAGGCTATTAGATTTTATTTAAAGAAATATTTCTTAAAACTTTAATTTTTCAACGTGCTAATAAGCCTTACTAGTGCAAGTTTTCTCTATATAGTATTATATATAAATATTAAAAGCTTAGGGTATTTTAGTAGCTTTTTTAAAAATAATATAATAAAAATTCTACTTAGTAATAACTAGCTTAATAATCTCTTTTAGTTTAGAGGCCTCTTAGTAGCTAAGTAGAACTACTTTAGCTTTTTAAAAATTCTAAATAAGATTATACTATAAAAGCATATAAATATAATTAAGAATGTTAATAAGTATTTTAAGAGATTTTTATTTCTACTATTTCTTTAGAAACTATTCCTCTACTTTAGTTTATAATAGCTTGTTTTAGAAGGAATTTTTATTAACTCTAAAAATAATTATTTAGCTAATAAAATTAATAGTATAAAGACTATAGTAAAGGTGTTAGTACTTAAAATTAAAGCTATAAATATTAGTAATTAATTTAATAGCCTTATTATTTAGGCTAGTGTTATTAAGTATAAAGTAACTAACCTTTACAGAAAAAATACTAAACTTCTTAAAAATCTAATATATTACCTTAGTAATTCTTTCTCCACTATATAAGTTAAAGAGTTAAAATAAAGTAATAGAGAGGTCTTTAAGTTAGCTATTTATATTAATATAATAAGCTACTATACTATAGAAGGCCTTTTTACTACTCTTAATAGTCTATTTATTAAAAGAGATATGGATTTTTGTAAGAAACTAAGCTAGTTTATTATATACTTTTAGAAAAAGGTAGTTAAATAACTATATAATATACTAAGTAATACTCTAATAGTTTTTTTATAAAGTATTAAGTATTTCTAAATTAGCTGCCTCTATTAAGGCCTTAAAGGCTAGAGTCTTAAACTTATATAGTAGGTAATTATTTTTAACTAGCTAGCTTAATATAGCTAGTCTAAAGGCCTGTATATTAAAGTTACCTATTATATTACCTATATTTTATAAGATTATAATCTTATTTATAGTAAGACCTGCCAGCGTTTTCTAGCTAAGTAGAAGGTAAGATTTTGGGACTCTAAAAGGAGTATAATTGTGACTATGCTAATTTGCCTGTAGGTAAGCTATAGTAGTTAAAGTAGAGAAAGTAACCTTATATCTATCTTGCCTACTAGTATTAATTACTTTGTGTTAATAGTAGTACTTACATATGAAGTAGATACGATCTAGATTACTACATAAATATACCTAATACCCATGCTAATAGATCTAGCTCTTTTTGTACTTCTAGGTGTGTAGAGGCTTTATAAACTTTAGTAGGTACTTCTAATCTATCCCATTAAAGTTATCCTCAAATCTTTTGTCGAAATCTTTGTTACATTCTTCGTGTGGTGTAGCGTCCGAGGGTAGAGTGGCATTAATAGATTCTGAGGGTGCATTTGCTTCCTGTTGGCTTGCAACGTCGTGTAGCTCCTGTTTAAAGGTCTGCAACTTAGATATTTTAATCAAGCTTTCACGGTTGCGTTTAGAGTCTCTGGTAAATTTTTTAGACTACTGGGGCATTGTTTGTGGTCGTGATTAAGGGTGCGAGTGTTTGAGTGGTGTTAGCAGTCGCGGAAAATTTTGGTGTACAGTACAGGCCAAGGCTATCCAATCTGGCCTTACTATACCCGGTTTAGAAGGACACCTGTAGCGTAACCTACGGCGGACTATTACCAGGCGAAGGGACAAAATTAATTCGAGAATCATGAACCACCGAAAATCAACCACGTACAGCAACGCAACCACATAATATTTCTCTGTAAAATGCACAGTATAAGCCCTTTGTAGTGTAAAATATAACATTACAGCATTTCAAACGAAATTATTTTGAGATGGCGCTGCTGCAGGTGATTGATTTCGCAAGGTTGGTAATCCTTAGGCTCCTAGCAAGGCCACTGGGTAAAGTTCGGGAGATACCACAGTCAGTCAGCATAAACCACACCAAATCAACCACCTGCAGCAACGCCACCACGCAATATTTCTCTATAAAATGCACGGCATGGGTTCTTCGCGGTATAAATTATATTGTTACAGCATCTCATAGAGAAATATTATGTGGTTGCGCTGCTGCAGGTGGTTGACTTCAGGTGGTGGACGACTCCATCTCGATTGGCAGCTCTGCCGAAGTTTTCCCGATGCGGGTCGGCCCCTGTCAACCATCTTAAATCAACCACCTGTAGCAGCACCAACACCTCATATTTCCGTATAAAGTGTAGGGTATAGGCTCTTTATAATATAAATTACGTATGTCCAGCATTTTACAAAGAACTATTCGGTAGTGGCGTTGCTGTACGTGGTTGATTTTTGGGTAGGTAATCCTCTGGCCCGCCAGGCTGAGCGCACACCTCAGGGCCATGAACCACACTTACTCAACCACTTACAGCAACACCACTACGTAGTATTTCCGTGTGAAATGCACAGTACAGCTTTTTTGTAGTATAAACAATAATATTACAGCATTTTACAAAGAAATACTACGTAGTAGCGTTGCTGTACGTGGGTTGATTTGGGGTTGTTGATGTTCTCGAAGTTCTGTTGAATTTTGTCCCTTCGCCTGCTAACCGTCCGCCGTAGTAACCACTCTGCAACACCAAAAAATGTGCTGTAGAGGCCATCTACATGTACTTTTACAGCCTCACATCTTTAAAAGGATCAAGTGGATTCCAATCAATTCAATCAATTTACAGCTCTCTAATAGAATTGATTGGAAAAAATCCAGGTTAGCAATTGAATTGATTGATTGGATCAAATCAATCAATTTGCAATCAATCATTCAATCATGATTGATTGTTAGCAACTCTGCTATTTTGCCAGATATATGAGTGTGTACTGGCAAGCCAGCTTCCTCAGCCTTCTTTTTGACCCTATTAACTACCTTGGGATGCAACTCTGAGTTTTTGTTGAGTTGTTCTGCCACGATGTCTTCAGTGTGTCCAATAACCAAGTTACTTGACTTGGTTGGTTGAGGTTGCTTGATTACGTAACAAGCAACCACAAGTAAGGGCTCGTCCAACCAACCACAAGTAGGAGTTTTTACATTACTCGAGTTAACTTGAAGTTACTCGACTGAATTGCCGTATCAGGCATGTTGTAGAGAGGAGTTGGGTGGCTGGAGTTTTATTAGCACCGGGACAGGAAGAACTATTAACCCGCGTACTTTAATTAGCTGGATATTACCGTTCTTAAGATTTACCGTTAAAAATTTTAACACCTCCAGTCTTTATTATAGCACCACCAAATTCTAAGCTAAAAATGCCTTCTCACCCATTCTTTCAGCCTTGTGGAAGGTCTACACGTTCTCCTCTGCCTAGGACTCCCTCTGAGCCCCTCAGCTCTACCCCAGAGAGCCACTCAGGGACTCTAAGTTCTACACCAACCACCCATAAAAGAGAGGTGCCGACGTCCTCTCAATGCACTTTCCCTATTAAATAGGACAAAATTCGCTATGAAAGGAAGCTATTGCCGTCAATTCGATACCGTCAGCCTCATAAGCGTGCCCTCAACTCTAAAATCCAACCCTCAGCAATCTACAAACACGGTGCGCAGCTTACAACGGATGGAGATAATAAGTACTAGCTCTACAAGTACTGCCATATTAGTGGCCAACATGATTCTACGCTGTATAGTAGTGAGAGTACTACTAGTATCATTTATCACCTAAAACATCAGCACAAACTTGAAGAGTTTGGTTACAAACCGGTGGCGTTGAATCCGTTCGATATGGCTAAGGGAGTAACGAGTTCTATACCATACCTTAGAGGCCGGCGCTTGGTGTTTAACGACTTACAATTCAAGGGCGACTTTATTGACTGGGTTATTGACCTTGACCTTACCTTTCGACAAGCAACGCATCAACGCACCCATGACATCTTTACCAACTATCTAGAGGATATCGATAAGATTCTACCAAAGAGCCCGTCAACTCTTAGCAGCTGGATTAAAGAGAGGTGGGATAGTGATGCTGGAAGGTGTTCTTGGCTAAAGGAAAAGCTCCATCTTGCTCTAAGCAAGATTCATATCTCAACTGATATCTGGACGTCTGAAGAAGGAACGAACTATCTAGCAGTTGTTGCTCACTTCTTAGATGAAAAGTATAAGCTGCAAACCGCCCTTCTTGACCTCCCGCCTCTAAAGGGCCCTCACTCTGGCGAGAATATCGCGAAAGTGCTGTTAATGGTTATCAAATTTTACGATATATCCGCTACCATTGGCTTCTTTATGATGGACAACGCTAGTAATAACGACGCGTGTATTGAAGAGCTAGCAAAGCAGTACCCTACAATTACGCAGCAGAGCCGCCTTCGGTGCGTCGGCCATATATTAAATCTCATTGTTAAAGCTCTCCTGTTTAGGAAGGGTGTTAGCAAGCTGGAGAAAGAGCTCTGTGGCGCATCTGATGATGAGCGGTTTGAGATATGGAGAAAGCAGAGCTTTATTGGTAAGCTCCATAACTTCTGCGTGTGGATTAACCGGAGCGACCAGTGGCGGGAGTTTCTAAAACAGTATATCCTGCAGGCGTACGATGAAGGCAGCATTGAGCACCTCTACACTAGGGTATTAGTTGACGGTGGCGTCCGCTGGAACTCTGTGTTCACTATGATCAAAAGAGCTCTCAAACTCCGCCACGCAATTGATCTATTCTTTCTCCACTATAAACATGGTGGTGAGGGATATGATATCTCACAGGATACACTTAGTCCGCAGGATTGGGTTGATCTAGAGCACTTCCTTAATGCCTTAAAGCCATTTAAAGATCTAACTAAGCGCATGGAAGGCCGGGCGAATAAAGCTAGCCTTGAAGGATCACATGGCTCACTCTATGAGACGATCGAGTCACTTGACGTCCTTTTTAAGAAGCTCCAGGAGGCTGGAAAGTTCGCAGATGATCACCCTGAGGAGGTTTCAGCATACTATTCCTGCGCTATTGATACTGCCCGCGTTAAGCTTGAAGAATACTTTAGCCTTACAGATGTTACGCCGGCATACCGATGCGCCGTTGCCCTCCATCCTGCGAACAAATTTACCTATTTCGAGCTCGAATGGAGTCATAACAAGCGATGGATTATTGAGGCGAAGCGGGTGGTGCAGGAGGTGTATGCACAATACGAGGAAGTGGCTGCGGAAGCAGATATAATAGAGGCAACACAAGAGGAGGATAAGGAGATTATTGCTGACGGCGATACGGCGCTTGACCCTCTCCAGCAAGCCTGTAAGCGTCGTCAGCGGCTCGCCGCTACCGCAGCGTCTGCTACACGAGGAAGGAAGCGTACAAAACTCACCTCTGAGCTTGATGAGTTCATAGCCAGGACTAATAAGGCCGATCTGGACGTTAAGGATCCTCTAGAGTGGTGGATTCGCCACGCATCTGATTACCCTGTCCTCTCCAAGATGGCGTTTGATTTGTTCAGTTGCCCAGCAATGAGCGCTGAGTGTGAGCGCGTATTCTCACAGACGAAGAAGGTCATTACAGATGAACGAAATCGCCTCAATTCAGACACTGTGGCGGCGATCGAATGTCAAAAGCACCTGCTTCGAACCGGTATGCTCCCATAGATCTATCACGGATTCCAAATCGGGAAATATCACCAAGTAACGTCAACCAACCAAGCAAAGTAAGGGTTTCCAGTCAACCAACCAAGCCAAGCAAAGGCCTCTCGTCAACCAAGTCAAGCAAAGGGGTAGATTTTTGGTTTACTTGGTTGATGGACACACTGGATGTCTTGCCGAGTTCCTCCAGCGATGCATGCACCCACAACATAGGCCATCTCGACATCTGTTATCTCACGCCGATCAGTCTAAGTTTCTGCAGGTTTCTTGGGCTTGTATTGAAATTGCTTTCGGCGCTTTATTGTGTGCGAATCTATAGCGTTTTGATTTATTTATTGTACATGAAATCAGTAGCTTACATCTTGGGGGACATCCGATGAGAAATGCTTATATTCCTACACTAAATGGGGGCTCCTTAATGTCAGCTTGCCAGCATGGCCTACGCACCATCCCTCACCAGCTTTTGTCTCTGTCCTAGCCCGTCAATCATAGTTGTGATGCCTGGAAACGACGAAGCTTAGGCTTCAGATTAATTAAGGCTGTTGTGACATAAATTTATGAACGGTTCGCTGGCAGCTCGTTCTCGGAGGCGCGATGCGTTCCAGGTTTCGAAGAGCTAATACTCGAGCTTCTCTTGTCCTTTCTTGTAGGACTGCTGCTCATCAACTCTGACGGGCTGCCCACCTTTCCTTTCCCAGCTGCTCTAGCCGCAGCCAAAGCGACTGCACTGTTACGAAGCTGGAGACTGCCTGGCTGGTGTTTGGAACGTGGACTTCCTGCTTGATGTAAGTTGTTCATGGAACTGCTCCTACTTGTCGGCTGAGGTCGTTGGCTTCCCTTAGAAGTCTGGCGAAATGCTGTGATAATACTGGAACTCGAATCTCGACGTCGACCGTCTTCACGTTGACTACCTCCAAGAACACTCTGCGAATTTGAAGCGGAGTTCTCTCGTCGCATACGGCCCATGACGGGCCATTGTACGGGACTCGGTATTTTTGAACGCTTTTGAATATCAGGACCGAGTGCCATGGACCTTGTCAAAGAGCTTTCAGAGAGCGGGTCAGACAATGGCAATATGCCAGATGATGCTCTCGACAGAGAGCCTATGCTTGTGTCCGTCTGGTTCGTCTGGAATGTCTTGAGGCCCTTTTCAAGCAAACCAAGTTGGTCGTCTCCCGGCTCGAACGAGAAATGTCTGCGACGACTCTCATCAGAGCTCAGGTAAGGCTGAGATCGGAAATGTCCTAGATGTCGCTCTGGCGTCCAATTGCTAGTGTCCTCATCGACTTTAGTTGGCATGAATTTGATCGTATCGTTCTCCTCGAAATCTGATTCAGATCCCTCATCTTCGCTGGAGAAAAGATTGAGAAGCCTAGAAAGAAACTTCTCCGCCTTCATACCCTTACGCCTGGCCACCAGGACAGCTAGATCTCGTAAAGCAACGAAAGCGTCTCCTTCGATTCTAGCATCAAGAATTGTACTTGTGGAGTGTTCTATCTCATCTGGTAACGGATCCCCCGATGCGGAGAACTCGGAATAGACTGATCTGGATCCAGAATCTGAATTACTCGTAGCTTCGATCGTAGTCCCCAATTTTGCAAGATCCAGTTCGCTCTTGACTTTCCGTGTGAGTGTTAGGATCCGGTCTTGGCTCGGCGGTGTTCCGAAGGGTAGGTCGTCGTGCAGACTTGTGCTCAAGAACCGCCTTGAAAGTGCAGCCATTTTGCTAGAGGGAGACGACGGACGGTGGATAAGCACTGGCACAAAAGATTGTCAGCTCCATTTAATCCACATTTCTACGTTTCAAATCCCCTCTTACCTCTCTGGCTTTGCGATATGATTTGTTGATCCAGTTGCTCTCTTGACAGGAATTCGTATGCCGTTTCTAGGTGGTCTGTCGACATAGTCTTTCTATATGGTCGTTCTCGCTTTATTATACTCTCTTGTCTTGCCCTAATGAGCCCGGACATGCCTGTAGTACCACGTGCAATGATAAGCTCTAGGCGTCGTATCTCTGCCTGATAGCGGCCCTCTGCCGTCGACCAGTTTTCCTCTGCCATCTTGTAACCTTCCAGTGTCTTCCTTAAGATCTCATCGAGACGTTCCTTCTCTTCTCTTACTTTTCTGTAGTCCTCGAAAATTCGAAGAAGACCGCTGTGTTGCTGTTCAGGAATGGATTGTGAAGGAGATCTGCACAGGTGCGAGCGCACTGATCGCAATACAATGATGGGATCAACAGGTGGTCGGAAGAGGACTGGCTCTTTTTCTGACCATGGCTCAGAAAAATCTAGGGGCTTCGGTGGAGCAGTAAGTGCGAGATAACTTGACAGATACCGGCCTAGTTTCGGCTTCGGTGCACTTCGTCGTCGTGGGGTGGAACCCTCCGACCCGTATTCACTCCGAGAGTCTTCTCCTTCGTCGCCAATGGAAGGAGCTGAATTGACGGGAGTACCGGGTCGACTTCCATGGAGTGTTTTCCTCCAACCAGCCGTCTTGTCCGCCGAGTGTGTGGTTCGGCGCTCACTTGCATCTTCGCCTGGAGCTACATCTTCGACTTGGGTCTTTGGCTGGATTGGGGTTCTCGGTCGCGTGACGTGTATCTTCTTCCGCCAGCGGCCTTTCTCAGGCATGTTGCTGATGGGTTGAGGTTTAGGCTCAGCGCGAGTCTTGTCGGTTGATATCAAGTGGTCTTCGATAATGACTGTAAAGGACGAGGAGGAAAAGTTTGTGGGCAGACAAGCAGTGTGAATGTTGAACGTGTTGGTGGTGACGTTGAACCTATCACATGATGATCGGAAAGGAAAACAGCGCCTGCCTTTTGAATGACAAGAGCAAGCACGAACAACTTACTCGCAGCCTAACCTCTTTTTTCGTTGACAATTTTCCGGTACATAATGAAAGGCATCCTTTAATGCGTGCGAACATTCACATGTCCTTCTCCTTCCGTCGAACCATAGGGCGTTTGTAGTCCCCAACAGCAGCTAGCTCGATGTGCCTTGCTCAAGTGCCATAGCCACGATACTGACAGCATTTTCACCGTGTTTGCATCAAGCTTGTCAAATCGTATTGTATACCCTACCAGAAAGTTCTGTAAATGCAAGCTAAGTGAATGTGGCAGACACAGATCTACAAAGCTATGCAGAGACCGCAGCAAACTTCCGAATCAAGGCTCCAATGAATGGGAGAGGCGTGTTGGAAACAGCTCTTCATATCACATAATCCACTAAATTCGACCAGATCATCGTGTTAGGATAGCTCAGTGCACCAGTTAGCGTTTGACAGAAGTTGCTGCTCCGATGAGCTTTTGTACGTCCAACTTCACACTAAAGGGTCCAACATTGAATCATTTGTAATTGTTACATCTCTTCCACGAAGTTGATACACTCGTCGAAGATACGCAGGTCCGTTCTGAGTCCAAAGTCAGAGAGAGACGTCTTTAAGGAAAGCAGGAAGGAAGGTGCTGGGCAGACAGCTCAACATTTGAACTTTCATTTCTACAACATACTATACTATAGAGACTAAGCTTGGTGGTACAGGCAAGCTTCAAATAAGCATAGCAATAGTCACAACATCAGCTCGAAGAAGGATACTTAGCGGGGATACGGGCTAACACAAGTTCTACGCACTTGGGGGTCAAAGTATGGGAACAAGGAGTGATCAGCATCCCAAAGGGCAAGTGCAGAACCTTTATATTGTTGATTGTAGAGTCGTATACAGTGGGAGATAATTCAGATGGGAACGCATATAGGCGTCGTCGAAGACGATCTTCCTTAGAGGTCCTAATTTGGTTTAGCGCACCTTCTCCACGTATCAACCTCACCTCGTTCGTCACTATATCTGCCTTTTTCCATTCTCCATACAAAATTCGAGCTCAGCTCAGATGGGCTGTTCAAACCTACAACTGCCTAGGCTATGAAGAGTTCGTTTGGCCTTCGAAAACTTATCTTCGCATGGATATCGATCCCTTAGCCCGGGAATAAACGTGTATGCTGGACAGGGTTGTGACGATGGTGCTAGAACAATTTAGTGAGGTGGGGAATCCGCGGGGTAATGTTCGCTCTTCTCCGCACTGTCTATCCCAAGAAGTGTAATGGATATCCACATGGTTGATCCGTTGACCAGGTTCATTTTGAATGTAACGTCTGTCATTGTCTCTAACCGCGGAAATCATGAAGCGGCACAATGGCCATCGGACCATCGCTGGCCGGTGCTATAAAAACTCATTGCGCTCTTCACATAGCTTAGCTACTCGCTTGCTAGCCTTAGATGACCATCATGGATAAGACGCCGGGACCTGAGATCGCTCACGATGAAGACGTTAGCGTAAGTTTGTAGGCACTCTTTCTGCTGCTGTGACTGACGTACTAGTAGCAGAAACGTGAAGACATCCATAATCCCTCGGATGCGTCCCTTGAGGAAGGCTCTCATTTCGATGATCCCAAACGAAACGCCCGCCTCGCCCGCCGTTTCGACTGGCATATATTGCCTCTTTGCGCCTGGGTGTACCTACTCAACTATCTAGACAGAGGCAACATTGGCAATGCTAAAGTTCTCAACCAAGAAACCGGCGATTCGCTGCTCCTGCAGACGGGCATGGGTGCAAACGAGTACGCAATTACCGTGTCTCTGTTCTCCGTTGCATATGCCCTGTTTGAGGTTCCTTCAAATTGGATCATGAAGAACTACGTCCGACCTTCGCTTTGGCTTGGCATCTTACTATTCGCATGGGGTGCGTTCACCATGAGCTTTTCTGGAGTCCAAAACTTCCCTACGGTGGTCATCCTACGATTCTTTATAGGTGTCTTTGAAGCCGGCTTCTTTCCAGGCATTGTTTATCTGACCACATTCTGGTATCGCGTTGAGGAGCGCTCTGTTCGCATTGCTTTTGTTCTCGCATCAGCCACTGCTGCTGGAGCTTTTGGAGGCTGTATTGCGTATGGCGTTGGCCATATGAATCAGGTTGCCGGCCTTGAAGGCTTCCGATGGTTGTCCATCATTGAAGGTCTCGTCACGGTTCTCAGTGTGCTTTTGGTCGTTTTCTTCTTGCCAGATTATCCATCTCGAGCACCATTTTTGAATTCTGAAGACAAGAAGTTTGCGGAGGGGCGACTCCAGCGACAAGGTGGCGGCTTCACGAAGACTCATGCTACTAAGGCAGAAATTATAGAGACATGCTTCAGCCCAAGAATGCTGGCACATTATTCTGCCTACGTATAAAGCCCCTTCCTCAAGTTATGTAAGGCTAACAGGATTAGGTTACGGACTGCGTTCCCTTGGGTTCACTTACTTTCTTCACGCCCACCATCGTCAACGGTCTGGGCTACAGCTCTATAGAAGCCCAGCTGATGACTGTCCCTCCTTGGATCGTCGGCTACGTCGTCTGTCTTACGCTCGCCTGGTCCGCCGATCACTTCAATGCACGAGGCTGGCACATAACGCTTTCTTCAGTCTTGGGTGGCATAGGGTGGCTCACTGCAGGCCTGCTTCCAGCAGATGCCTACCTTCAGCGTTACGGCTGCCTGATGCTCTGCGCTTGTGGCGCCTTCCCTAGCGCCGGACCGCTGAGCGCTTGGGTAACGTGTAATGTCCCCAGCATCGTCACAATGGGTGTTGCGACGGCACTCAACAACTCGGCAGCAGGCATCAGTCAGGTTATCGCACAGTGGATTTGGAGAGCTAGCGAGGCGGACCGAGGGTACCCGACTGGAAATTTTGTATGTGCGGGGGCGAGCTTTGTGACGGCGACCATTGCGGTAGGACTGAGGCTTCATTATGGAAGGTTGAATAGGATTGGAGGCACGGATGCGAGCGGCAAGAAGAGAGTTTGGCTGTACTGAGATGTTGAGAATCACGTAGACCTTAGTCATCATTGGATAATTTGACAACAAAGCCATATTTAACAGTCCCGTAGACATCTATTCAAGCCCTTAAGTTTCAATGTTTGCAGGATATCATCACAATCCCGCATGTCACTCTAAAGATTCCAGAAATGGACTTCACCTCTAAAAGAGCTTCTATAATTTGTGCCTTATCAGAAATCCAGTCTCAAGCTTCCCCACAACCATGAATGTTATTGTTCAAAGCTGTGCAGATCTGTTGAACCTGGAGGCTTTAAGAATTGTTCGTTTGGCACGAAACCATTTGAAATGACACGGTTTCTCCACTTTCGAAGCCGGGAGACTGGGACGAAGGCTAGACAAGTCTCGACAAGCAAAAGAAACTCGTCGCCTAATCGCTGAACGGTCTATTTGATCAGAAATTATCGAGATAGACATGCAGATAATTTCAACGCATGGTGGTTGACGGAAGAGTTCATCCCCGTCATCCCAACCTGGTTTAGCGTCGAACTATCCGTCAACCCCATGTCCTCCATAAACCGACTTCTTTTCCCTTCTCACCGTCGTGACTTTTGTCACTTCGCTCAGAGTCATGACTGAGTCTTCTTGAAGCCCCTCTCTCTGCTAAGCTTATCTCCTCATGCCCTGCAATCAACAACCTCTTCACTTCACTCAGGAATCGTTTCGTCTCCGTTTGAGCATCGTTTCAGCTAGTCCGCATTCTGGCGAATCTCCAGAACACGACAAACGCAGTTCGCTAGCAGCTGACCCAGTGTAATTGTAGAAACAATCGAAAAAATAGCTGTAGAAAAGCAGAGAAAGATGTGGGCGTTGAAATTCAGCTTCAGATTGTTGCATTTTGACGTCTCAAAGGATGCATCAAGTTGGATAAGTATTGCTAATGTCGGCCTTAACTTCAAAAATCGACTAATGCCGTTCCGGAAAATGCGAAAGTCAAATTGTGGCTAGATTTGAAATCGCAACGTTCTCCACAGCGCGCGTCACGGTCTTGTCTGAAGCTCCTGAGGCACGAGACGTCCACAGCCTGACACGCGCCATGACGACAAAGAAATCCGTCCCCAGTTCCCCGGTGTCGACCTCGCCAATCCGCTCTCGCCAATTTCCCCGTGGCTTAAAGTCTCGGCGTCTATCCTCATCATGAATTCCTTATGCGTCCGCCAAGGTCGTCAGGAATCAACAACACCCGGTTTCAGGATCAGTCCGATACAGAGATAATTGCGTAGAGAAGCCTTCCAAGCTTCAGCGGTGTCATGAACTAGCACGGTCCTGAAGGTAAATCAATGCTGGGGCTGGGCATGATATTAAAGGCGAGAGCTGCCCCGGTTGCTGAGGCTCGTTATTTCAACCGCTCTCTTCAAGCCGAGTCAAGACTTTATTCCATTTTTCTTCTTCGACCTTTGACACTCCTTTGTCGCCGGGCGACCTACATTCTCTCAAGTCAATTCCATTACCAGCTTTGCGAACCCTTAGGACCTCTTATACCTTAAACTCTAGTCAACATGAAGTTCACCACTGTTGTCGCTGCTATCCTCTCCATGGCTGCTTTTGCCATTGCGGCTCCCGTCGCTGAGGGTATGTCTACCTGATTCCTAAGCATCATGTGACAATCAACTAACATAACATCAAGATGTTGCCGCTCGCCAGAACCATGGCATGTGCGTCTCTTCGACAGACGGCACCCCCGTTGAGATCGTCGGCTGCTAAACGAACGATGATGATGGGAGAAGTGTAACGGTGCTTGGGGGTTGAGAACGATGTGTACTACAAACAATTCACACATTCAAATCAAACATTTGGAGTTTGGTTATGGTGTCCACCAGCCTACGGGCACCTGGGTCCTGGTTTAATAGACATCCCAATCGAATCAATTGGTCTTGGGAATTTTATCGGAAATCATCGAAAAATGGAATAATCTCGCAGTCATCGACTGATATGCGGAAGATCTCACCACTTTCCACTTGGCCTAACCTGCGCTGATGTTTGAACATTTGAGGCATCTTGATCGATGCTTAATTTCATACTCGAACGTGATGTGACTTGAGAACGACCTGGCCGATAGACTTCACTTCAGAATAGCAAGAGATGGACCGAAACATCAACCCCCGTTGGCAGCAATGAGACATTACGCTTCAAAGCCCGGTCGCAAGTCTCCGGGTTCATCTCATAGAAGGTTGTCCCAACGCCGTCATCAGTCAACACAAGTCCAGACTTCCCAAGCGCAGGCCTCCTTGCTAATCCTTTAACCTCTCTATCCTCCAAATCTTTTTGCATTCCACTCATCCGTCAGTCTTCTAATCTTATCGACCTCCATTACTCCTTCTGGACTCCTGCAGTTGTGATAGCGGACTTAAGATGTCCTGAATGGGAGTTCCAAAATCCTTGTTTGTTGCCTGGGTTACATGGGGACTTTACATCGACATCGTCTTCCCAACGAATTTTCCCAGGGTTAAGAACACCACTCTCTTTTCTTCCTCTAAATTTCCATTCTTTTCCCCCCCTTGTCTTTCCCAATCCACTTCTCTCATAACCTTTCCTGCTACCCCCAATCCACTCTCCCTCCACTGTCCTCCCCAATAACTGTTGGCTCCAATTCATCCAATCTATTCACCCCATACCCTTCCCAAATCTTCCTTTCTCCCCTCTCCCTCTGCCTCCGTAGCGCATCCTCCTCCTTCATCAACGCCACCAATCTACCCTTCCCCACCACCTCAAAACCCCCAATCTTCTCATACCTCCTCACAAACGTCTCCATGTAACTCCTGTCCTTCCTCCTTTCCCCTTCCACACTCTCGACAACCGCCTTAAAAGCACCCGTCGCTCTTTCCATTCCCCTCCTATACTCCATCTCCGGACTCTCTTCCCCATTTTCTGCTAATGCGCTATTGTAATAGGCATGTGTGCTTCTTTGCACGTCTATTTGAGAGAGCAGGTTATCCAAGCTCTCTTCCGCTTCATGCTTGAGCGCCATGGCTCCTCGTCTGAATGTCATGATTTTGAATCGGAGGTCGGCTCGAGGTGTCCAGTAGGCGTAGGATACAAGACATACGACCATGTCTATATGAGCGAGGATATCGGCAGGATTCAGTGTGCTCCTATGTGATTGGAAGATAATCTTAGGTATATTTGCTCTCGGCTCCGGGGGTACGACCTCTGGGGACGATGATATTTCACTCGAGGGCGGCGCCTCCAGTTCATCTCTTTCTTCCTCATCCCTGTCCTTGTCTTCAAAGCCTACCTCCTCTCCGTCGATCTCTGGCGGATAAATCATTGGAAAAGATACTGCGAATTTGTATCCCTTCTCTTCAAACCTCTCGCACTCCCTCAAAAACCCAGCCAACCCACCCTCCCTCTCTTCAATCTTATCAAAATATTCCCACAAACCCCTTCTCAGCACTTCCTCCATCCGCCCCTCCTCTCTGGCCTCCCTCTCCCACATCTCAAGCAACACTTTTGGCCTATCCCCCTGTCTAACCAAACTCCTCCAATACTCTTTCCTCTGCTTTCGCACCTTTTTCACGTCGAGATACTCTAGAAACCGACTCAGACACCAATACTCCACAACACCCCTAACATCCCTCGTACTCAAAATCTCCTTCTCCCACCCAGACACCACCATCAACATCTTCTTCACCGTTTCCAGATCCCAACCTCCTTTGTCTTCAACCCATTCTTTCCCCGGGCTCACACTCACTCTAATCCTACATTTGGAATTAACCAAAATCCGCAACGGGAAATCCGCGCCTGGCCGATTAAAAAGCATTTCCAGCGTTTTCAAGATATTTTGCAGTTCCTCTCTCCATATCCCATTCCCCCACGGACACCCTTCCCTCTCAAGCACGACAGGACACCACCAAACCCCTTTCCCTAGCATTCCCTTCTCACTCTCCATCAAACACCCCTCAACCTCTCCACTCCCTTTCTCGCTACCCTTCATCCCACCCTTCTCCCCCCTCCTCAAAACCCATCCCCCCCAAATCCCTTTCATCCCCTCATCCCCCTCTTTCTTCCACAGCTCCCACTTTCCATCTGATCCAGTCCGCATGGACTCTGACTCAGGGGTGTACAACGATATAGGAATATCAGGATGATGTCGGGTTAACATTGTATGCATGACTTCCAGCGGTAAGGTTCTGCGCTGCGCATGATTGTAGATGTAGCTCGGTAGGCTCTTCAATCCGAGCAGGATAAAAGGAATGCGTACTGATATTGTAAGGTCTGGAGTTCCTTGTTGCGCGCTCTGGGTCCCAGGTCTTGTTGGGAGATCGTGTTCTTGGAGGTGCATTGGGATGAGCCATGGTTTTGGGGTAGCCTTTGATGTGAATTGCGTTGGAGGCGGAGGTTGATGGGGGTTGGATTGGTGGTCGGATTTCGAGGGGGTTTGTGTTGCCCTGGAAGGGTGTGATACTATTTTGTATTTCGAGTCCATATTTCATGCAGTCTCTCGATTCGGAGACGCCTGGTCTAGGAAGGGGATCAATAGACTCAGGTCTCGTGCAGTGTCTATATTGAAATGATGCTATAAAATGGGGTAATTGCCTAATAACCAACATCAGCTCATAGTATAGAATATTTTTCTTCCGAACAGAATAGAATGGCGGAGATGGTGAATACGCGAATGTCGAAGACTTGCTTACCTGGCGAAGGACATGAAAGAAAAACAAAGTCCTACCTCGTAATTCTTCATTATCTCAATATATCAAGAACAGAGAACGTGCACTACTAAAATAAAACATCACAAAGAAATACCAACCTTGACAAAGAAATTGGACGGCAAGGTGGAAACAATGAAGTTTATCTAGGACTAGGTCAAGCGCGACAGTATACGTTATTCCAGACCGTACGTCATCTCTCCTTCGAGGATTCCAAACACCTCGACTGTCTATTATGAACCGACTATAGGCAATAACGGAGAGCGAAATGATAAACAGGGCAACCGTCCTTCAACAGCGTGTTGAACAATGCTCAACAACAATACCTCACTGAGCTGCAGGTTGAGCCGCAGGTTGCGCGACCGGCGCGTTCGCATTATCGAACGGGTTCTTCTTAGCCTCCCCATTCGCCGCAGCATCTGTAGGCCCATCTGTAGGCCCAGGCAACTTCGAGTGATCAATAGCATCGCCCTTGGCCTCCTCCTCCTTCGCCCACTTGGGTGGCTTCACCCACTCCGGATCTTGCCACGGCCCAGCATCGCTAAACTGACAGCCACCCTCACATTCGCAAGTCCCGCCAAACTCTTTGGGCAGGTTCTCTGCAGGCACTTGCGCAAGAAGCTCCTTCTCATACCCACTTCCCAGAATATGAATCTTGTTGACCGTAACGGGGTCCAAGAACCGCTTCACGACGCTGAAGACGGTGGAGAAACCCCATGGCGCATTAATAACGTACAGCTTTCCAAGTCGCTCGGGATAGTTATTTTGCGAAATGGCAGATATGGCTTGGAGGTAGCCGTATACCGAGGTTGCCTTGGCGATACCGACGCCCTTGAGGTCTGTTATCGTGCACGATGTTTCGAGGAGGTAGCCAGCCTTTCGCGAGCAAGCCGGGAGACGAGGGTCGGCCATTTTTTCGTATTCGCAGACAAGGTTTTGCATCATGCGTTCTTGGGTAGTGATTGTTTGGAGTGCGGTGAGGTCGACATTGCCGAGCTGCTCGATGTAGACAGGTCGGCCATCCTAGACGAGTCAGGAATTTGATAAGTATGTAAAAATATTGGCACATACTTTATCGGTCTTGTGATAGTACTGGGGGTAGTATTTGAAGACTTCAGGCTTCTCCTTGTAGTCGAAAGTGCGGACAAGCTCGTCGACGCCAACGCCACCATACTCTTTCCGCCATTTTTCCGTGTCGATGAACCTTGAAGATGGTCAATTGATGCGACAAGCATACAAATCGACTGGGGAGGCATACATCTGCTTCGAGAGCTCGACGTTAAATTTTCTCGCACGAAGGAACCTCAACTGGAGATAAAATGGTGAGCTGAGACACCCCTCCCAAATGCAGAAAGGGAGCGCACCAGAGTCAAAGTATCCAGCCGTTCAGTATACCCGAGTTGCTCAAGCATGCTCCGCAACTGGAATACTTGGGCATCCTGCTCAGGCGTGGTATGGCCGGGGTGGCCGTTCTGTGGGGTAGGGGCGGTGGTGGGAAAATCGTAGTCGTCGTACTTGGGATCCAGCTTCAGTTCGGCGGGTTTTGCTTCTGCGGCAGCCATGGCGGCTAGTTTTTCGGGTCGGGTATAACGATTTTAGAAGAATAGAGCGTTGGCGTGGGTGTGGGTAGAGGGACAACGGGTGCGTAGGTTTGTTGATAAATGACGGAAGTTCAGATCTAGGCGGAAGCACGTGGAGCCTCTCACAGGGTCCAAGCGAGCGGCACTGGACTACTCTGGCGAATGTCTAACCCGAGAATTACATGACAGTCCCCTATGAGATCGAGTCTATTCACTGCTACGAATATGCGTGCGTGCCAAACATTTAGTCCTACGTATCGTCGTCTAGTCCAAACTCCGTCCATATTCAAAGCCCACATCCACATGATGCAACTAAGACTCTATGCAATAATGTATAGCCGTATGCGGACTCCTCACAACGGAGCCGGAGAAACACTTTGAATGTTAAACCTTAGCCTCAACCCGGAGGGGAGGCTGGCCTATTTTCGGAAATACCTATCTCATACAGTGCAAGAAAAGCAAAATCAATGACTTGACCGGAAAAAAAAAATCCACCTAACACCTCTGTCACTTCACACCGAAATCTCCGCAGCCCTTCATTCAACGATTCGATAAGGAAAGAATCGATACCGTCGGCAGCGATGATGAACCAGAGAACAACAAACATGATGTGAGATTGCTGTGCACTAACCACCTTATCCCATTCCCATCGACCCCTCCAATCATCCTCTACCTGACTTCACCAACAGAGCTTTCAACAACCAGAAAGTTCCGCAATCCTAGCCTATCAGAAAAGGGAGACGAAAATGACAAACAACCGAACACCGTTATATTTGACGCCCGAAATACGGTAATGAACTCCCGCACACACACACCTTGTTGGCATATTTCCAAACAAGAAATGACCCTAGCAATCGACGAAGGTAGATCTGGATAGGTAAACGCTGGATGTCGGCGGGAACTGTCACCGTCTTCTGAGGCGGTGGCCATTACGTCCGGCGATCGCGGTCTCGCCCTTGGCCGAAGTCTGTCTCCACAACTTTCTTTTCTTTCCGACCCTTCACCAAATATTGTGCGTACAGCGCCAAGTGGTCGCTCGGGAAGTGATAGTTGGGGAATCCGGGCACTCGTTGCAGATAGTCCTTATCCACCTGACCTAGGAGACCAACGAGCTGAAGCGTGTTTGTCGAATACCAAATGTAATCGAGGACACCAACGAAGCCGGGGGTGTAATTCGTAAAGGGCAGTTCACCGATCGCCGAGTAACTCGATTTGAGACTGAACGGGTGCGAGATGCCGTCTCTCGTGAAATTTCCATATTTTCGTTCCCCCAAGTCCGAGTGCGAATTGGACAGATTACCAAACGCAATGAGGTCGTAAACACCGGAATTTGGCATGGAGTTGAAATCACCGCACATAATCAAAGGAATTTGAGCGCCATCTGAGTATTCCATTGATGGACCAGGCTCCTGTGTAGTGTCAGGCGTCTCCTTTCCTTCTTCGCCGTCTCCATTCGTAAACCGGTACACTACCTTGTCGGTACAGGGAGGCCATTTCGCGTACTTGTTCGCCAGCTTGGTTATCTGCTCCATGAGAATGGCCACTTGGACGAGCTTGACATCATTGAACGTAGGATTCCAGAACACGTGTGTGTTTACTACAATGAACCGTGTGCCTGTCGCTCGGTTTTCTAAGAACGCAACTACTGCAATATCGTCTCGAGGCATGACTCGGTTGAATATGTCATGCTCGCCCTTCATATCTGGCCTATTGATAGCAGTATTTGCAAAGTCGATGAGCTGTTTGTCAAGCAAAATGTACCTGTATTGGTTAGCCCGATAGCGCTGGTAATCATGTTTGCTGTACGTACTTGCTGTTCTTGTAAAAGATGGCACACCCATCGACCAATTTTGCTTCTTTTTCTGCCATAGTTCTTGCTCTTGATTTAGGCCAGAAGACACCCTTGTAGTCGTTGTGCGCCAAAGATCCTCGGAAATAGTCGTTGAAACTTTCTTGGTCTATCTCCTGAAGACATAGCATGTCGGCATCGCGTTCCCGAAGTTCTGCAAGGATAACTTCTTTACGATGATTCCAGTCCAATGCTGCACTTGGCGTGTACCCGTACTGAGACTGGGTGCAGTACTTGTCGCACAGGATGTTGTAACTGAGGGCTGTAATAGTCTCTTGTGCAGGATCTGACGGCTCGTCGAGCACAATCCAGTCTCGCTCGGGTGGTGGGTCTGGGCCTGTGAAAATATCAGTAAACGTGCCTTTATGTTTGGCACCATAGAGTGTGGGGTTATGTAAATTATATACGAAGTGGCAGGACGTACCTTGAGCGTTCTCACGGAAGTGCTTGATAAGTTCCACGGTCCCGTGTTCAACAATAATTGATTTCAATTCATCCGGGAGAGGGTTACCTTCAATTCCGAGCATTTCAAGCTGGTACAACGATCCCATCTCATAAGGGAGATGGTCAAGGTGATTATCGAATAGAAGGAGCTGCCTTAGATTGACTAACATGCCGACTTCGGGAGGAAGGAGTCGTAACTCATTGAGAGAAAGGTCCAAGTGATTGAGGTGTCTTAACCGTCCAATGGCAGAGGGAATAAATGAGAGTTTATTACAGTTGAGGTAGAGCTTCGTCATAAAGGTGTACTGAAAGAGTGCGGTGGTTAAAACCTTCAAGTTTTGACCTCCAAGATCAAGTACCGTCCAGATATGATTCTCTTTCGAGTCCTCGGTTCGCACCGCAGCCGGTCGATTCCGCTCCTCTTTCTCGGCTTCTTTCTGGACACCATTGCTTGTACCTGCTACCACACCTTTATTGGTGCTCGGGTGGTTCCGAGCGTGGGAATGCGATTGTGTCATTTCTCGTGCTCGCTGTGCCAGCTGTAATTGCTCCGCCCAGTGTTCATTCGGGGGCTTGCTTAGGCCGCTGTGCACACTCCCTGGTGTTCCGTTCTTCAGGTGGCTGGGCGCGAAGTGGGGTTGTGCATTGGATAGCCCGCCGCTCGAAATTGTGTGTTGGTGGTTGTACTGGCCGCCATGGGTGCCTCCGGAATGATCCTGGTGGTGCTGGTGGGACTGTGAATGATGTTGGTGGTTCTGGTTGTGTTGAAAAGGCTTCCCCAGGTTCATCTGCATGGCGTATCGCTGGTGACTTGTACTGCCATTCATCATTACATTGTGGCCCTGATGACCGTGACCCTGGTTAAACATTCCGTACTGTTGGGGGGATTGCGGCCCTGGAGATCGTGTTGGTGAGGGTGTGTCTGTTGTGAATGGTATTCGGCCGCCAGTGGTTGGCGACCGCACACGATTAGGGAGATGGCGGTTGTGAAAGGAGTTTTGCGTGTGTTGTGAAAAGAAGGACTGGCCGGCTCCCCTTTGGTAGCCTGGATAACCATCGGCCATCTAAGGGTGTCGCGCCGGATGGTTCAGACGATCCCCAGGGCAGCAGTATCGTTTGGACGGGGCCCGGAGGAGATTCAGGTTTGAATGTCAAGTGGGAGGCAAGGATCGAGGACGTGTCTTTCTTCGTTTTAACATCGGCAAGTGTACAACAGGCCTTCATATGCGATCTCGAGCTACGGCCTACCGCAAGATGGCATGTATATTTGCGCCGTTTCGGCTCGTGTGCGTCTGTTGAGTACAAGCTTGGAGCGGTTTCGTGAGCGAGCGTCGAGCTGTAGTACACGAGTTGGGCGTGCGTCGGCGGGAAAAGGAGGGCGAACGGCTCAGAATGCTATTGATACCTTGGCGCCTGTTTATATCACGGTCAGGTGTGGTTGGGGTGGGGAGGGGTTGGTTTGAAGACGGAGTGGACGGCAACAGAAGAGGGTGGAAATGGGCGCACATACAGTTGCGGGATGCTAGAATAGTATGCAGCTATTCAAAGCAGTCTCAATTGTGCCAGACGACAGGATGCTGCACCAACAAAAGCGCTGGGGAAGAATAGAGAGTCGTAGTTGATGTTGGCTCCTCTGTGCTTCACCAAGACCAAGCGCTGAAGGTCCGTACGGCGATTGCCAGATCACGTGAAATGGGCCAATTTATGTGACCACATCTTGATCAGACTGTATGTACAACAAATGCGGTGTCGTATGTTTCAGAGTCTAGGCGACCATCCATATGCCTTGCGCCATCACTCAACGTCTTTGCGTTAGTGTTTATCCGCCTGCCTTCATCATGTGCTCTGCTTTCGTCGATTGCCCCTTGGCGGAGGCCTGAATCTCTTTGAGCACTCTCCACAATTTCGAGCAGCGGCAGCGCCACATCGCAGTCGCTTAGCCTGCGCCTGTGCCCAAGGCGGCCATATTTTGGCCTGCTATTTTATTGCATCTGGGGTTAAAGTATGCGAAGGTGCGACTGTGATTGGAGATGTGCAACACCCGGACTCCACGCCTCGGCTGGAGTTCTAGACACAGTGCTTGGAGCTGTTCACCTGCTCACCTAAGGCGTCCGCCGCTCAACGGGTTCTATACAGCCGGATCGTGAACAAACACATATGCATCTCTGAGAATCGCGATGCTTCTTTACTTCTTCCACAACACCTCGTCATTCCGCTGAGCACGCACCCCCTCCATCCTCGTTCCGCCCGCTCCCTATCTATCACTCTATTTCGCTCTCCGAATGTCCTTGCCACACGTGCTTATCTGACGACCTAGGAAAGGCTCAATATCGAACACGCTAAAATAACAGTGGGGCAAGGGTGCACCATGGCAGAGTGGTTGATGGTCTGCAACCTCCTTGAGACGGCCGTTTTGAAAGAACTATCCTGCTAATCTGAAACTCAGTATCGATACACCGGCAGCAATGCCAACGGGACCCCCATAAGACCCAAAACTGCATCAACGGAGGCAAAGCAATGGGACTTAACCACCACTGACGCTCTCGGAAGAACAATATCGGGGGCTTCGAGCACCAGTTCACCTGTACCGACACCGGGAAACTCGATGGACATAACGCGGGGCTCCATCTCGAGCTCCTCGACCCAGAGCACGAAGGAAGACAGCACAATATTGTCGAACCCCTTTGTTCTGCGCCATGGACGACGATACCTCCGAGACCTTCCCTACCCGCTTCCCTGCGACCTTCCAGAACTCCAACGTCAGAACCTACATACTCTTCTCGCAACCTCCTTGCTCGGCCGACCGCTAGGCTCAACCCCTTCTCCCCGGAATCCTCCCACAAGAGTCTTAGAGATCGCGTGTGGAAGCGGATATTGGTCTTCGTTATGTCATGAATATCTGAGCGGGCTTGGGTTTGAAGACGTATCGTTCACTGGCTTAGACATTGCCCCGCTGGCAGGAGATTTGCGGAAACAAGGTATCGACTGGCGGTTCGTGCAACACGACCTGCGAAAGGTGCCGTTGCCGTTTGATGACGGCGAATTTGACATTGTAGTGATGAAGGATCTCAGCATGGTTGTGCCCGTCAAGGCATCTGAGAGGATTTTAGACGAAGCTACGCGGATATTAAAGTCGGGAGGAACACTGGAAATCTGGGAGACAGATCATATAATACGGTCGATTCTCCCACATCCACCGCCTTTGCCGGGACAGAATGCAGATGAACGCGCAGTGTCGACAAAGACGTTCCTCATATCTCCAATAACGCCGTTTACCGAGGTACACAACAAATATCTGCAGGACTCAAACACATGGATACAAGAGGCAGTGGGTAGGCGAAAGCTGACACCTACTCCGTGCTCTCGTGTAACAGAAATGCTGCTGCATGAGCCGGATACGCTCCGCGACATGGGGTATCGAAGGGTGGCAATTCCCTTGGGCGAACTGCGCTGGGAACGTGAAGCTGCGGCGGAAAGAAATCCTTCGAAACGTCGAAGTAGCGAAACAGCGAAGGGTAAAAAGGGAAGTGCTGGACACGACTCTACTCTCACGGAAGAGCAGGCGGCTCTCAGGTATACCGCGTTACTTGTCGTAATCCAGATGATTGAGAGCTTGGAGCCCCTGTTAAAGGAAGTCAGCGGGAAGAACCAAGAAGAATGGCAGCGCTGGTGGGGTTGGATGATGACGAACCTCCTGGAGCAGAAGGGCGCGTCGAATGGAGAATGTCTGGAGGTCGGGGTGTGGTGGGCTCATAAAGTTTGAGCATTGCCAGCGTGCCATTTCGTTTTTGATATCCCTGGGTAACGGCCGAAGACTGCAGGCGGGATTTTGGCATAGTGTGGGTGAATCTCTTATGACTTATCATACCGTTGGCGTAGGGTGCGATACCGCTTTAGGTAGTATCTGGGATCATAGTGAATACGACAGCATAGCTTAGGCCTTGAATGGCTGCACATACAATGCCTCGATTTCTAGATTCCTGGATATCAGCTCACCCAATGCCGCCACTTGCATAATGGACAACTCACCTTTCTTCACAAACTCAGCTCTTTCAATTCCTTTTCTAATCTTCTTCTCATCGGTGAGGTTCTTCTGACTTGCAAATGCTCTGTGAAGGCGGGTCCTGAAGAAGTCATAGCCCTGGGGGTATTCTCGTCCCAGATAAAGCAGGTCTATGCTGTGTTATTCTAAATGCCGCCGGGTAGATGTTTTTGGGTTTTTGCCGGCTCACCTTTATATATCCGAATAACTTGATGGCGGAGAGCAGGATTGGTGGAAGTCATGTTTCTCCAGATCGGTGAGGGATGCAAGCTTCAAGCTTTTGTGACAAATGCCGCAGAGGTCAGTCGATGTCGTCTTCGACTTGGATGCGATGTGGCTGTGGGCGTTGCACAGGCCGATGTTTCATGCGGGGGAAGCCAATGGGGAGCTCGGGCCAATTCAGACGTAGGGCGACAAACTGCGAAGTCGCAAACCACCGCTCGTTGAATGGTGTCATCGACAACCGAGGTCCACACAACACGTCTTCAACGATCTTTTTCTCCCGCCAATATGCCTCTTTATGTATTGAACCCTCAGCTTCAGGACCTCCAGGCCAAGATGTGGTACCGTATAGGACGATCAGCCCTCGCTCTCCCTAAGCCGACCTCACTTCAACCCTACACCCAACATGTCTCACGCCATGCGCGGTATTCTTCCACTACCCAGACCCCCAATGAGCCTGCCACTGCCTCGCTAAATCCCCGATGGCTCTCAGAGCTCAAGTCTCGGATCGGAAAGTGCATCATGTTCGGACTAAGCAGCGAACAGACAGAGGAAGCTGGTTCAATTTTGCAGGAGATCGTACTCGATTGGAGAGAATTGATAGGGGGAAGTGAAGGGTTCCTCACGGGAAAGAATCGGAGGGGCCTCTACCGGCAGGAGGTCGTGTGGGGAGAGATGGTACTTCAACCCCATTCAATATTGTAATATTGGAAGCACAGCAGCTAATGCAGGACATTGGGGGTGCGTACAGGACAGCATGGTGAGACACCGCTCAACAAAAGGATCTTCCTGCAGCATGGAATCAATAACTAAATTTGACGAAGGGTATCGATCCGGATTAGACTTTCGGGACTCGGAGCAGAAGTTAATTTGTGTAACAGGGCACGTAAACAACGTCGTCTACAACCGTTATGCTGAATCCGCCCGAGTCAATTGGACTCTCAACTTCGCCAATGCCCTTGATCCCGCCCATAAAGCGGAATGGAGGCAGCTCATGACGAATTCAGGCATTGGCCTTATCCTTCGAAGCATTCGAACTGACTTCAAGTTTGTATGGGCGCTCTCCTAATCATGTTACAGGAAAATGCTTGCTGACATACTGCCCCAAAGCCAATGAAATGGCCGGACCGTGTAACAGTGTTGCATAAGTTAAGGACTCAGCCGACTTCGCATACCGATCACTTTATTCTAGATGTCCTGATACTATCGGAGCTGCATCGTCGCCCCGCAGCTAGATGTGTTGAAGACATTGTGGTCTATGACTACAAAAAAGCACAGAAGACTCCACTTAAGCCATTCATGTTTGACAAGTTCAGGGAAACCTGGGAGCTGCAAGAGGAGGCAAAAGTGAAGTACGGGAATAGGGTGACAGATTTGGTCAGTCGTGTCCGGGAATTGGAGAAGAGCAGTTGGGATAGGCCTGATGCTAAGGAAGACCTGGGTAACGCAGCAAATCCATAGGCTTCTTATTATGCGCTTGTCTCGTGACCCTCTTGTCCTATACGTTCTGGCGACTCGAAAGGGAGGGTCAACCTACCTGTCTAGAATGATCTGCATACCCGTTGAGCGCGTGACCGGTCTAACTTTCCTCATTAGCACGTCAGAACTGGGTCTAATTGGCCTCATCACGTCGACCTTCGATGTCGGACCTTAATGGAGGGGCGGAGACAGACGAGGGGCGGGAAGGTTCCCTGGTGGGAGCTGAGGAAAACTTCCGAGCAGAACAAAAGCCGAACGTTCTGATTGTGACCCACGAGATAGAAATTGAAACAAATTACGGTGTTCACGCATGTTGAGACAAACAAGTGGCATACAGCGGCAGGCTAAGTGCAGACTGCATATAACTCAATCTGAGTGTGACAAAGAGTAGATGGGGAGGCTGTAGAGTGTCGTGTAATACAGGCAAAGCGCGGGGCCGCAGCGTTTTTCCCTCTGCGTCTTCAGATGCAAGTGTGAGAGGTGATGCGGTGTACGGTTTTGCTTCGCCAGGATATGGCAGCGCTTCATTCGCCGCTGATCTCATCCGCGCAGATAAAAACGAAGCATATTACTCAGGGGGACCCGGTGAGCGCAAATGAATAAGAAGGGCTAAAATCGGGGACCGACGCCTAATTGGCCCTCTGTGTACTGTTTGTTTGACGGGCTGTAGCAGCTGTTTGCTAGACACATGTGATAGCAGAAGCGGAGGAAAGCATCGTGAGTTGTATTTGATGAGGATCATGAAGAAAGAGAGAGACTTGTTCTATGGCCGAAGACGGCATGAATTTACGACGGCGTGCAATGCATGAAGGTTAAGAGATGAGCAGCAAGGCTTCTTTCTAGCAGGCGACCCTTTTTGTCCACCTTTTCATGGCTTTGAAACGGCAATCCTTGCTGTCGGATCCATTTTCGGTGTTGTGCGTGCAGGATGGCAACTGTGAGTGGTTAGGCCATCCGCGAATCCGCAGATCGACAGTACATGATAGCAGTCGTAATGGGTCCCGCTGGCTGCTGAATCCTGATCAGAATGCTTTTCTGTCTGCCGAGCTTGCGCCGGAGCATTTGCACGGCTGTGGGCTCGCAGCAGGGCGTTGTATGCGTTGTGCGTGCTGGCTGCTCTCACGATTGTGCTGCGGATGGGGAAAACGAAATTTGGGGATTTGAGAAGTGTGCCACGCCTGGGATGAAGAATAATAGACCCATCATCATACGCAGGCAACCTGTTCGCTATTTAGCATTTGACAGCCCGCAATTGGCATGCTCGTTGGCTCAGAAAAATTGCTGTCCCATGGTCCGCTATAAGTGCCAGAAACGTTACTGTATTTGACTCGACGACTGTGTGGTGGCACCTGGGAGGTTCCGCCGTCTTGGCTTCTGATCCAAGGCTGCCGACCGTAACCTACTCCCCGAAGGCGCAGTCTCTTCCTACAGACAAACACCACCTCTGCACACACACAACACCAAACCCCCCAGAATACTGAGCAGCGGCTCCCGTTTCTCCAGTCTGGCTCGTCCTGTTCAGCACGTCGAGCCAGCCCTGGGAGACCGTCAGCCGTCCAACGCGGACATCTCATGCCCCCCAAGGGTAAAAGGAAGGACGCGGCGAACCAGCACGACAAGCGACATGAGAATGGCCTTGCGGCTCCCGGAAAGCGCATTCAGAAGCAAAAGTCCAATCCCCAGCTCAACGGACACGCCAATGGGAAGCCCCATCCGCCCACACCGCCGCTCTCTCAGGATGTAAATCAGCGTATGACGCAGTCGGCCGCGCCCTCGGATTCAGCTCATGGAACGTTGGCACAGAACAATATGGCCGGCCAGGCGTCTGGAGGATCTGCGGAGGAGAGAAAGCGGGCTGCCTCTGAGGTCTCGCTCGATGGCCTTGAAGCCTGCCGCCAGTACGACAATGTTAATGGCTCTCTTGACCAAGCTCCTCCAAGTACTCCCCGTAGGAACGATGCCAATGGAAGCAAGACTACATCGGCCTACCCGGGCAACAATATGCTAACAATAGCAACCACCATTCTCTCGTCATGTCCTCTGCGGGACGTCCTCGCCATCCTCATCCTCCTCCTTCAACTACCCCCTACCGTCCTCACCATCGTCCAGTTCCTCTTCGCAACCCTCACTTTCGTTCCACCCCAAGCCGGGACTCCTCTCTCCGCCCTCTCCTCCTTCCCCTCCTTTACCGATATCTTCCAAGGTTCCGGCGGTACTCCCTCGCTCGGCACCATAGTCTTCGCCGACGCCCTCATACTTATGGTTTGGCTCGTGCTTTGGGTTCCTGTGCAAAACTTCTTCTTGGATCTCGCCCAGGCCGTCATTGCCATAGCTCTTGGGGGTGCTGCAGCCGGAAGGAATGGGACAACAAACAGCATATTCATATGTTTCGTTATTATTCTTTCCAACCACCTCCTCCGTTTTAGGCCTCTCCGGCAACACATTGTTCATTTCTTATGGACCGGGCTCGCTCGGGGAGGCCTTGATTTCTTGACGAGCCCACCGAGTACGCCTACATATCAGGAAAATTTCTCAACCCCCCATGGTTGGCCACGAAGTGTATTGGGTATTCACATTTTAGCTCAAGGCGTCGTTCGCATTATTCGGCGTTCTCTTTCTCGACGAGAGGCAGCAGCTCAAACATTGCCAACCGGCAAAAAGACTGACCCCGAAGCTGGCGTGCATCTTCCACGAACTAATTCGACCAGTGTCGACACGAATGCGGATGTACCAAGTTCTTCAAGTACTGATGGTCGCCCCCCTGGGCCTTCACCTGCAACACATTCTCATAGGGATAAGGCAATTAGTAGTAGTAGGAGGAAAAGGAAGCAGGCCACGCATGTTCGGAGTCAGCAGCCTTTTTGGGCTGCCCTTGCGAGTACAAAAGTTACAGTTTTAAAAGAGATGGAGAGTAGCCGAGCTGCAAATGATGCTGGGGAGGCTAATGCAAAAGATGCGAATCACATTGGAAATGCTGTTTGGAGATCGGAAGAGGATCGTGTTTGGATTTCAGAAGTTGGGCACAGTGACATATCTTTTCGTGTCAGTTTGTGGAATGGTGTTAATATTGATGGATTGGATGAAGAGCAGAATGGGAGTGCTGGATCCGGGATTGACAAGTCGAAGCCTTTCTATATTCGTGTCAACGGTGCAGATTGGAGTTCCACCCGGATTCGACCGTCGCTCGGGCAACCGGGGGAAGAGGGAATAAGCTTGTGGGTAGGAGAGATATTTGGTTTAACGGCTCTTTCGAACTACTTTTGCGAGTTCGTCCGAACCGCTGATCACGAGGTCTTCTACTCTGCGAGCCTTATTACCTCCACGGGCCCCAGTGCAGAGCAAGGTGAGTATCAAATCAGGTTTAAACCTAATACCCAAGCTTACAGGAACTTCAGCTTCCGTTGCTTCTCCTCCAGCCCACCAAACTTTACGCCCTTCGTCGCCAACTACGACTTTGAAAAATTCGATCGCTGCCGCCGATCAGAAGCTTCAAGATCACCGCAATCGTCTTAAGCGCAACAGGAAAGACCATAAGACTGCAATCACTGCTGTCAAGAAAGAGGTGGATACTTTGACTAACCGCCTTGCGAATGCCGGAGGCAGTGATGAACGCCAACGTCAACGAGTCCTTCAGTTCAACCAAAACATCCGCCAGGCCGATGACGCCGCCGCCGATTTTGCACTCCAAATCGACTCGCTGGGAGAGATTCCAGAAGACGAAGCTAAGGAGGCTGCTACCAGGAAGCGGGAATGGCAGAAGGAGCGTGACCACAAGAATTTTGTGGCAAGGGAGCTGGAGAATGCCAAATCTGAGACCGACCGACAGGTTTCAAGCGTCGAGGCCGACATAGCTACTGCCATCCAGAAGAGAGAGCGTCTTCAGCAGCGCCAGAACAGGCTCAATGAGCAGCACGAACGGCTCATCGCTGCAAACAACGCAGGCCTCTCTGCCAAGCAAAGGAAGCAGCAGGAACGCCTCGCCGTAATGCAAGATAGGATCAACATTGAGAATCAGTACCGCAGTAACATCAACAGCTGCGAGCGCCGCACTACTGAGCACAATCTTTCGACCTCCCAGATCATGCAGACAATCCAACATTACGAGGCTATCCTTCTCCAGCAATCACAGCAGCAGCACTCTGTTCCCACGACCCCCGAAGGCCCGCTCCCAGGAACAACAAACGGCATGTCTCCGCACACAAACGCCTTCACCAGCTTCACGTTTCCATCTCTCACCGCCCACGTCAACAGCACCCCTGGATCTCTCCGCGGCGGACGCGGCCGCTCCTCCTCAATGCTCTCCAATATCTCCGGTTTCACTGACGGCTTTGAAGACCCCACTTCCCCTTCTGCCCCTATTCTTAGTAACCCGTTTAATGCATCTGGATTGCTGAATGGCCGGAAGGGAAGCAATGGTAGTGGAAGTGGGAGTTCGGGAACTTCTAGCCAGAGTTCGAGTCAGCGCGATCCGATGAGTCCAGTGCCGAATGTCAAGCCGATGATGGCGAGGAGCCTGACAGGTGGGAGCATGGGGATGGCGAGTCCGGTTGGAAGTCGCTAGGTCTGGTCTTTTGGAAATTCTTGAATTGGCGGTGGATGTTGGTAGTAGCTTTCCAATGTGATTTTGTGTTTCTTTTGGTGGAATCTTCACTTCCAGTGACGTCTTTTGTACCTACTTGATAATACGTGACGTGGTGTGATTGGTTATCCGGGCCAGTTTGAACGCCGAGGGTTATATAGGTGAGTGATGCCTCCAACGACAGCTCCTGCCCACGGTATATCCCATGATTACGCATACCAGTTATTACTGAGCTTTTTTTGCTGACCAAGGTTAATACCGCCCTTTCCACTTCCGGTAGGATAAATCGCATCACCTCTAACACCTATCCCTAGCCCTACACTGACTGTACTCATAACTACAGAATGCTTTATAGAGCTAGATCTAGGTAACTAAACGGGAGGCCTCCAGATTCGGCTAGAAACATAGGGTGGTTAGGCAGGTTGGAGTTCAAGGCGTACCATTAGGATGCATACCGCCGGATCTAGAAGAATGCTATATGTCGACTCCATTCACATCATGAGGCCACATAGGTTGTGAAGGTAAACACAAATAAGGTATGTTAAAGTTCGAGGTGTACTATTAGGACGCGTACCCCCAGGCTGGAATGGTTATCTCAGGTCACGCAGAATCGGAAAGAAGATGCAGATTAGGCACATTAAAGTTCCAATTATAGGGGGTCATACCGTCTCCAGTGGGTACCATTATTCATTGTGAATTCGATGTAGTTGCTGCCTTCCCGATTTCTATTTCGTCTCTTCACCCCAAGAGATCGTTGTCGGCCTCCAGAGCTCACGTATGATGAAGGGCAGCATATTTGGTTACCTCATCACTATTCTTCATTTTAGCCTTTTACATGTCAGTGATATACTTCCTGGGAGAGGACGGGATAGAATATAATGTTTAGCATATGATTTGACGTGTAGAGGAGATGGGGCGAGTTTGACGAGAGAGGAGAGAGAATGGGCGTATGATAGAAGAAAGGAGTTTTGAGGGAATAAGCAAGGGATGGATTTTCCCGTATATTGAATATTGAGATCACTCCGCAGATACATTAACAACAATTCCGCGGCGGCATTCACGGAAGTGAAGTACCCGGTGTTCCGCATGAGCTTCCATTTCATACGGTTTATCGGTTCAGTGTAGCGATCACGGCGATGCTGTGTGCTGTGAAGCCAGTTTTGTTGGAACGTTGGAAGGGAAAGACGTCGAAGAACTTTGGGATCATCTACCTCGTTGCAACCGTAGTGAATGGCGGCGATGCTTAAATTGAGGTTAGTATGGAGAATCTCACAAGGGGTACGGAACATACTGATGATCTGCTCTTTCAGCGCTTGGAATAGCGCCTGCTCTTGCAATTTCCCCTGGACTGTGCCGGCCATGATGCCGGTGGTTGCTGGTGGAAAATTTGTCAAAGTTTGTGGTCGACTATGTGAGAGCGATTTAATGAAAGGACGATTTCGGCGTTCATGGTTTTGCCACAGGCAGTAAATGAAGCTCTATCAAGTGAAAGCCTTAGTTGAGGTAATGTATACCAAGAAATGTCTGGGAGTTTCATCAATGTTTTTATCTTGCACGATTGCATGCAGAACCAAAGGTACGATTAAGTTCTGTCAATTTTTCTTTTAAACTATTTTACCCTTTCATCTTTTGTCTCTACTATTATTCTCTTCTTCAACTTCGCGGAGCACTATGGTTTCGGACAGGAATGAGGACTCGGAAAAGTGAGAGTCGGAACTCTTATAGCCTTTTGCTTCTGCGAACGTTTGACAAATGGCTTAATAATGCTCGATCTTGTCTCCGGCTACCATGTTTGCTCTGTTTATATCAGTATACTAATGTGGATAAGGAATCGTCAAAATTCGGTGAGCAAACTTACCCATATACATTTTGTAGAAATCTCTTTGTAATTCCTCTGGCAAAGCTGGTGTTCCTTTGTTCACTGAAGCATGGTACTTTGTCTTTCTCATGAGCTTCCATTTCATTCTAGCTTTCGGCTCTGTATAACTGATCAGCGTAACTCCATAGGCATTCCCCTAGTCCCAAGGATCAAAAAAGCCCACTCGTTTGTGGAATGGGATTGCATTGAAACCGTCGTGTTTGTAGAACCTGAAGGGTGGTTTTGCAGTGACTCGTTCCGAACGGTTAATGAGGATGGATTTAGGGGGACGTGCTTACTGGCGATTTGCTGTTCTAGTTCTTTGGATAAAATTAGCTTTGAAGCCTTTCTTGGCCTGTTAGCTTCGGAGGAGCCGTTTGAGGACGGTTTGTTGGTACAGTTGTCGTCGTTGTCGTCGTCGTCGTCGTTGTATTTCATTTACCCTGACCTCTCCCTCATTGGGATATGTAGGCTATCACTACTAGGGCTACCCCTTGTATATCTATTTTACAGTTACTTCATTACATGCACGATGTTGGTACAGTCGCTAGCGAAAACGGCTTCCTCTCGAATAACAACTGCAACAAAGTTTGCTCCACCCTGCGGACAGCGGTCTTGGCGCCCCAACTTACGGTAAAGCGTCGATCAATAGTACACAGATTCAAAGTACTAATACTGAGCTTTCAAACACTGTATATATCATCTCATACGGTAATACATAATTGTCACCTGCAAAGTAAGCTGATCATTCTTGGCAAGCCTACACGGCGCGGAAAAGCTTCGCTCCAAGGTTTCAGAACCACGTCAGCCGGACTGATCAACCAGCTTTAAGGCTATAGCCCTCCACCAGACTACAAAGCGTCACACTAACCTAATCACCAAAATGGCATTCCAGGATCTAAGGAATTCTAGATGGGTGCATAAACACTTTCAGGTGCGTTTCTAACGTAAGTTAGATAGGATATTAAGGTCTAATGTAGACGTAGAACGTATGTACAGTACGTAGTTGAGTCCTATAAGGCTAATTTGCTAACGTAATTATAAATATAGAAGATAGGTTATAACAAGGTAAAAATTTTAAAATTTAAGAACCCTACTTATTATAGTCTATTTAATGGTGTAGGATGTAAATAAAACTACGGAGGATAAACAAAATGTAATGACTACCAATGGTGGTCTGTTTTCATGGAGGTCTTATTTGGCAGCATGAAGTTCTCATAAATATTGTCTTCAAAGGAATGATTGCATTGATTCTTTTCTGAAGGTAATGACTGCTTAAATACATAATAATCAAATAGGCAGTAACGACATTACGAATTCCTGGTGATTTGGAATGCCGTGGTGGCGCTCGTGGTGGCAAAGTGGCAAAGTGGCAAAGTGGCAAAGTGGCAAAGTGGCAAGGTTGTCCATTCTAGTTTTACCAACATGTTTACTAGTGTAGGATGTAAGTAAAACTACTTAAGATAAATAATATGTGATGCCTGCTGACGGTGATCTATTTGCTTGTGTAGGTAAGTGGAACTACCTAAAATAGACGAAATACAATGACTGCTAAGGGTAGTCTTTTTACTGGTGTAGCGTGTAAGTGGAACTGCCTAAGATAAACAAGATACGATTATTGTTAACGGTAGTCCGTTTGCTGGTGTAGGATGTAAGTGGAACTGCCTAAGATAAACAAGATACGATTATTGTTAACGGTAGTCCGTTTGCTGGTGTAGGATGTAAGTGGAACTACCTAAGGTAGACGAGATATGATAGCTACTATCAGCAGTCTGTTTGCTGGTGTAGGCTGTAAGTAGAATTATCTAAAATAGACGAGATACAATGACTACTAACTGTAATCTGTTTACTGGTATAGCTTGTGATGGAGGAGGTCATGTCCTGGCAGCTGGAAGTACTCATAAATATTTTCTTGGACATGAATTAATTAAATTGAATGCTTGAGGTAATGACTGGTTAAGTACGTAATAATCAAATAGGCAGTAATGACAGTATGAACCTTCAATGACTCACCATGCCGTAGTGGCGTTGGTACCTTAAGTTCTGCCTACCTTTAGCGCAAGGCAGCGAGGTTGCAAGGTTGCCTATCGCGGTTTTGCCAACAGCCTGTAAGTAGAACTACCTAAGATAGACGAGATGTCATGACTACTAACGGTGATATATTTGCTAGTGTAGGATGTAAGTAGAACTACCTGAGATGGACGAGATGCGATAACTGGCAACGGTAATTTGTTTACTGGTGTAGTTAGTACGTTGACCGTTATTTCTTCTTCTTCTTCTTCTTTTCTTTTCTTTTCTTTTCTTTTCTTTTCTTTTCTTTTTTTTTTTTGTATACTAACTGGAATGCACAAATAGGATTCTTGGAGTTCCCAAGTAGACAATAACTTTGCGGCAAAACTCTTCAGTAACAGCCATTAGCTTTACAAGAAACTCTCCAGAAATCAACGGACTGAAAGCTCTCTATACTTCGTATTACTGCGCGAATGGCTCCAAGAGTGTGATGAAAGCCATTATTGCAAACGAAGTGCGCAATTCTGGCCGACTAGAGTCATCTTTGTCGGTGATTTTGGTTCCCCAGTGTTAAATCTCTGGGAGATGAAATGCGAACAATACAAACCATCCAATAGAGATGGCTATATTGCGCTTTCACATTGCTGGGGTCGTCCAGAACGAGAAGACCAGAAAGGATTCTGCACTAACTCGGAAAATTATCGTCATCGTTTGGACAGGTTCAGCGAGGATGATTTGCCTAAAACATTCAAAAAGTTGTTGAAGTTACGTGAGCACGTGGAATGCGATATCTTTGGATCAACGCTCTCTGTATAATTCAGCCAATTGAAGACGACGAAGAAGACAGCGACTGGAATAATGAAGCTGGGCCTATGGTACAGGTCTTCGGTTCAGCGTACTGCATCATTACTACTAGTTCAACAAGGAACTGGAAAGAGGGTTTCCTTGAGCGGGAATCTACTCCTCGCTTCGTCTAAGTTCAAGACGTCTCCGCAAGATAGAGATATCACTGTGATAACAAAATTGACATAGGCGAATTCAAAGCCGATGTGGATGCTGGGCTGCTAAACGGAAGAGCTTGGGTACTACAAGAAAGAGTGCTGTCCCGCCGAACCATCCATTTACTAAAAATTACATATATTGGGAGTGTGGTGATGGGTACGTTGCGAAAACTTTAGAAAACTAAAAAGGTAAGCTTAATTTAATGTTCCTTAGTGTATTATTTCATTCTCTAATCGAATTCAATGCATTGCAGTCCTCGCAGGAAGGAATACTTCCTTCTTGACCCAGAATTCCCAGAACGTCTCAGTAGCTCAGGCTACCATAGCACCATTACCTTTATTCAGTTCCTTTTTGAGAAATATGCGCAGTCTGGCCTCAGTAAGAAATCAGACAGAGAGATTGCGATTTCTGGCTTGGTAAAGCGCATGGAAACCGTCTTTAAAAATGAATACAGACACGGCATCTTCGCAGACTGCCTGTCTCGGCTCCTTCTATGGCGACGGTCAGACGAAACCGAAACAATAAAACGGTGTACAAAGATCAGCACTTGCTGTCGTGGTCTTGGATGACATATTCTCGCATACATTTCCCCCGAATCGAGTACCTAAGAGTTCCAGTTCATACGAACCTGCAATTTAACAACGACCAAGGGGGCCTGTTACTCGTCCAAGTTTGGACATTTCGAAACTGCAGAACGGAACGACAAATGAGTCCACCCGTCATTCTAGACACAGACCTAAAGGATGTGGGGTTTTGTTGGTTCGATAGGACAACCAACATTCATTTTCAGCATTGTGTTGTTATCGGGATGAGAAAGGATACCGAAGAAGATGCTGAGAAGGCTTACTATATTTTACTTGTGAGAAAGGCATCCTTGGAGAACCAATATGAAAGGGTTGTACTTGGGAAGATCAAGGCACGCTGCGTATCCAAAGAGTATTGCAAAGGGGAGCTTTCCTGAACTGTAATCGTTAATATACAAACCCATGTATTCTCTGGACCATTGGTCGAGTGGAGGATAGGAAAGAGCGTGCCTTGTTCTTCTGACATATGCATGATGTCTCACGAAAAACGACTTTCAAATCGCCATCGTAGGCAATCAGCCTGATGTGGCCCTGAAACCTCGGAGCGAGACTTTTCCGCGCCGTGTAGGCTTGCCAAGAATGATCAGATCATTTGGCAGGTGACAGTTATGTTTTACCGTATAAGATGAAGTATACAGTATTCGAAAGCTTGGTATTGGTGGTTTGAACATGTCATGCATACTGTTGATTGACGCTTTACCGAATGTGTAAGGTGGGGCGCCAAGACTGCTGTTCGCAGAGCGGAGCAAACTTTGTTGCAATTGTTTTTCGAAGGGAAGCCGGTTTCGCTGGCGACGGTATGGATGAATTTTGGAGCAGTATGTGGCGGGAGATGTGAGGTTTCACGTTTAAGCATGTTTTTGGGGTTCTTGGCTTTGATGGGATGAAGAAAGAGCTTTGTCTAGGTATCCTCATTCCCAATATCTAATCCTAAGACTATGATCCCTTTGTCAAGGCACCCCCTCCAAGCGCGCTGCTGAGATTTTGCCCCGCGCCATCAGCAGACCTCTTGGCAGCTGCCTTACCGAACTAAGTTAAGCGTCAAACAATGGTACATACCGGATGGAACCGGTGGCTAGTATACAAATCAAGTGGCGTTCTCTAAAGTCTGGTTCTGCCCCATGTGGCTCAGTCTTCCATCAACCATTTTCTACAGTTCCATCAAATTCAATACATCTCGACAAGGGTATGGCCAGAGCGGATCGGCCGCCCTCCTTGCCTGTGGTGGCGAACGTCAATACCACGCCACTTCAATACCTTTTTTTACTGTCTTCAGTGTATGCTTACTAAACCGTGTTGTTACTTCTATGCCCTAGCTTCAATTAATCACCACCGAACATGTACATTACGAACAAGGGCACTCTAAGGTTTGGCCACCCTTTCCGCTATTATGATGGAGAGATCAAACCTGCCTTATTCGCGATCACGCTTTTTTAGTCACGCCCGCACCAGCCTTACTCCGCCACAATCTTAGCTTTGCCTTCAGCCCGCGTGCGTAATACACAGCCTCTCTCAACCACCCTTCATCTAAATTGCTTTCCAAATCCGACCGTACCAATAACTTAACGCTCTCCATTTTCTTGTGTTCTGAATAAATCGATATCTGGGACTGCGAGTCTTAGCAGACGAGCGAGTTGCTATGCTCTTGTCGCTCCATCTAGCCTGATGCATTCGAGCCTTCTCGACTCTCTTCCTACCGCTTTCGCCTGTCTAAATAGCCTGTGAAGCAATGCGTCTCTTAGAGTGTAACACCGTAGGCAAGTTTAGCTTAACTAAAGAATTCCTTGGTGACGACAAAGTCCCTCCTTATGCGATCCTTTCACATACCTGGAAGCATGGTCAAGAGGTGACCTTCGATGATTTGATGAATGACACTGGAAAGAGCAAGGCAGGCTATGACAAGATTCGTTTCTGCGCACAACAGGCTGAGCGCGAAGGCCTGCACTACTTTTGGGTGGATACTTGCTGCATCAACAAGGCAGACAGCGTCGAACTTCAAGACGCTATCAACTCTATGTTTCGCTGGTACCAGGATGCTGCGATATGCTACGTCTATCTATCGGATGTCCCAACAGCTGAACAGAGAGCAAGCAGTGGGTTCTCTGAATTTGCCTGGGAGCCGGCATTTCGCGAAAGTCGATGGTTTACCCGGGGTTGGACACTTCAAGAGCTTCTTGCCCCGCGTACTGTCAAGTTCTTCTCCCAAGAAGGCCAGCAACTGGGTGATAAGACGACTCTTAAGCGACAAATTTATGAGATAACAGGCATCACTATTCCCGCCCTTCAAGGAACCCCTCTATGTGAGTTCAGCGTTGAGGAGCGATTATCATGGCAAAAAGATCGACAGACCACGCGCAAGGAAGACAAGGCGTACTCTCTACTTGGCATATTCAGCATCTACATGCTACCTAACTATGGCGAAGGGGAAGAGAACGCATTTAAGCGGCTCCTGAAAAAGATCGAGAAGTCTTCAAAGGATCTACTGCATCAACAAGCCTCGATTCAAGTCTGTAGAATTCAGCCAGATATGGTTGGGGATGTGGAAGGGGCATCGAAAGGTAGGACAGTACCCTGGGTCGTTCCGTTCCCAAGGCCGCGATCCTTCGTGGGCCGAGAGGGACAGCTCGCTCAACTCAGTGCACACATCTCGTCGGAAGGCGGTCGACGATTCGCGATATACGGACTCGGCGGGTGTGGGAAGACGGCCCTCGCTCTCGAGTCGGCGTATCTCATAAGGGAGCAGCAGCCTACACGTGCCGTTCTCTGGGTACCAGCGGTCAGCCGGGAAAGCTTCGAGCAGGGTTACCGAGAGATAGGGATGCACTTGCGTATACCGGGCATCGCGGATGACAAGGCTGACGTCAAGCAACTCCTCAAAGCGAGGCTGAGCGACGAGGGCTTCGGACAATGGTTGATGATCGTCGACAATGCGGACGACGACAGCGTCCTCTTCGGCACGCTCGGAGAGGGAAACGGTCCAAACCGGTTGATTGACTATCTCCCACACAGCCGCAAAGGATCGCTCGTATTTACCACCCGGACTCGAGTGGCTGCGATCAAGCTGGCTGAGAGTAACGTTATAGGGCTAGGAGAGTTAGAGAAGCCAGAGGCAGAAGAGATATTGAAGAAGCGTCTATTTGAAGAACATCAGTATGAACTCGAAGATGAGAAGACTGTCGACGAGTTTCTCAACATGCTTGCCATGCTCGCTCTTGCTATTGTTCAAGCGGTGGCTTTTATCAATACAAATGACATCACACTCTCTGACTATATTTCGCACTATATAAGTAGCGAGAAAGACGCCACCGACTTTCTCAGCGAAGATTTCGAAGATTAGGGCAGATATCGAGGCACGAAGAACCCTGTGGCCACGACGTGGTATATCTCTTTCGAGCAGATTCGGGGACGTGACAAACTAGCTGCGGGCTACTTATCGTTTATGGCATGTATAGTGAATAACGATGTACCAGCTTCGATTTTGCTCGCGAACGGTTCTAAGGTGGAGCAGACGAAGGCAATCGGGACACTGAAAGCATACGCTTTCATCACCGAGCGACAGCCTCAGAGAGACGGACAAGAAGGGCGGGCACAAATACTCTCACAGAAGGCATTTGACGTCCACCCACTAGTTCACCTGGCTATGCAAGGGTGGCTGAAAGCACAAAATCAGTGGAATACCTGGGCGGAAAAGACATTAGCACGCCTGGTGGAGGTTGTCCCATTCGGCGATTACGACACGAGAGAGGTGTGGGCCGCGTATCTACCTCACGTTATGCATGTCCTGGATCTGCCCGAAGTGTACGAAGCGAACGACAGGATGTCGCTGTTGGACCGAATAGGACGCTGCGAGCGGACATTGGGACGGTATAAAGCCGCGGAGAGTGCTCATCAACAGCTGCTCGCGCGAAGAGAAAAGGTGCTCGGAAAGAAGCACCCCGGCACGTTAACGGCCATGAATGAGGTGGGATTAGCACTGAGCGACCAGGGGAAGTACGCAGAAGCGGAGAAGATGCATCGAGAGACGCTGGCACTGAGGGTGAAGATATCGGGAAAGGAGCACCCGGACACGCTGACGAGCATGAACAATGTGGCCCTAGCACTGAACAACCAGGGGAAGTACGCGGAAGCGGAGAAGATGCATCGAGAGACGCTGGCACTAAGGGTGAAGATATCGGGAAAGGAGCACCCGGATACGCTGACAAGCATGAACAATGTGGCCCAGGCACTGAACAGCCAGGGGAAGTACGCGGAAGCGGAGAAGATGCATCAAGAGACGCTGGCACTGAGAGTGAAGATATCGGGAAAGGAGCACCCGCACACGCTAACGAGCATGAACAATCTGGCCCAGGCACTGAGCAAGCAGGGGAAGTACGCGGAAGCGGAGAAGATGCATCGAGAGACGCTGGCATTAGATGAGAAGATATCGGGAAAGGAGCACCCGGACACGCTGACGAGCATGAGCAATGTGGCCCTGGCACTGAGCAAGCAGGGGAAGTACGCGGAAGCGGAGAAGATGTATCGAGAGACACTTGCACTGAGGGTAAAGATATTAGGAAAGGAGCACCCGGACACGCTGACAAGCATGAGCAATGTGGCCCAGGCACTGAGCGAGCAGGGGAAGTACGCAGAAGCGGAGAAGATGCATCGAGAGACGCTGGCACTGAGGGTGAAGATATTGGGAAAGGAGCACCCGGACACGCTGACGAGTATTTACTGTCTTGCCTATTTATTGCAACTACAGCATCAGTACAAAGATGCTTCGACCTTCTATGAACGGGCCTACACTGGCTACTGCAACACACTTGGGCCAGATCACCCAACTACTCGAGCGTGCCTGAGGCACTACACTTCCGTTCAACAACTAGTGGATGAGTAAGCTTCAATAGGTGAGAGACATGGTTCCCCCAATGCCAGATCTGAGCCTACACACTCACGTCCTCAAACTTCCCACACGGTGGAAGTGGCTTTCACAATTAGACATGGATGGCGGCGGAAGCTGGAGAATCAAAACTAATTTGCGTTCTTTTTCAAACTGTCAACCGCAAAATTTTATAGATGCAGAATTCCTAAGGGACTAATTAATGAGTGAAAGTTATTGCATATAAGCAACACCGAGGATTGGTAAGAAGGCTCTAGTGTTGAAAAGAAACGGTATTGAAGTGGCGAGGCATAGTTATGTCACCGTATATCGCCACCACAGGCAAGGAGGGCGGCTGACCCGCACCAGCCGCAGGGTTGTCGAGATGTACTGAATTTGATGGAACTGTGCGAGAAAATGGTTGATGGAAGACTGAGCCACATGTGGCGGAACTAATCTTTAGAGAACGCCACCACGGCCATGAAATAATTCGTGTCCGGGTGACTAAGCATAAAACCAAAGGGTCATCTCAACTCTCTAGTGCTACTGCTTTAACAACTCATAAATCTATCAAACCATAACTAAATTGTATGAAAATTATGTCAAACGAAAGCGCTGAAGCTGCTTCTTTGACTCCTAACCGCCTCTCTTGTTCTGCACCTCCAGATACGTGGCGTCGCGCGTGATTCTTTAAAGACTATAATGACCACAATAACAAGCTAATGTCTTCTATTACCTAACAGAACGGTATCTTAGGGCGTATAGGCAGGAGATGGATGGCAGAGCAACGCCAATATGGTTCGCCTATTGCCGTACACCGTATGAGAAAGCTTAAGGTAAAGGAGTAAGGCTATAAGCTTGGACTGCCCTTCCAAATTCCATAGGAGACGCTGGATAAGATGTGTTCAGCAGCCATGAATCTAGTGCGATGGAAGCCTCTTATTATGTAAAGGCATTACTAGAATATCTTAACTAGTGTACGTACCCTACAGACGAACCTAAAGAGGCGTAAAAATAAAGCTGGGATGTACATTATAAGTTGCCGGAAACACATATAAAAGGAGAACAAGGCTCTCCGTGTTAGCTATAGGGAGGATAACTAGGAAATGCCTCTCTTTAGGTACTGAGATTAAGTGTACTTTACAGATAAGGCCTACTACAATATTATGGGATACTATTAAGCACTTAGAGTACTCTGAGAGCAAGGTAGTCGCGAGAATCCTGAAAATATAGCGGAAGAGTATAATCAGGTAGCCGAGTAGACTCTCCACATGTATGCCTGGGTCAATTACTATAAGAAAGGTCCTCTTAACTTTTATAGTGAAGATGACCCTTTAAATAAGCTTCTATTAACTCCAAAACCACCTAGTAAACCACGGAAGAAGAAGAATGAGAGCTGGGAGTAATATGGTAAGCGTCTAACTAATTAGAAGACTTCTAGGCCACCTGAGGTTAAGCTACAGATTACTGGAGCCCATATAACCTAAGAATACTACATAAAAAAGCTACTGCCTGATTATATTAAGGCTTTAGGCGACGCTAGGCTGGGGGACTTAAGTAAGAGCTACTACTTAATAGAGAATCACGATCCTTCTCACGGCACCAAGACTACCCATAACATTGTATACCGTATAAAGGATGAGAGCTGGATCTCTCGTATAGCGTACCCACCTTAATCTCCTGATCTCAATCCTACTAAAGGTATGTGGAACATTCTTCTACAGCGTACGGAGCAGCGTATTCTGCACGGAAACTCACGTCTCAAAGACAGAGAACCATTGGAAGAGGAGTGGGATGGTACAAAGTCTCATCTTAAGAAAATCCTACAGCAGGAGTGGGATAAGATCCCTCAGAGCGAGGTACAAGCTCGTATTACTGAAATGCCCTGGCGCTGCAAAGAGATAATGAGAACTGGTGGACTTGCATGTAAATTAAGGCTTTAGTGACTGGGGACGAAGCTCTGAGATCTCCTTGTACTTATACAATTATCCTAATTGGGCAATAGAAACAGTTACAAGTTGTTCAAGCTTAATATAGTGAGATTTCGTTGAGAAATGGCTGATTTTCTGTATCCCTATACAAATTTATATGATGTTGGGGAAGCTTAGTCACCCGGACACGAATTATTGCACCCCGGTGCCACTTGATTTGTACACTAGCCACCGGTACAGTCCGGTATGTACTGTTGTTTGACGCTTGACTTAGTTTGGTAAGGCGATTGCCAAGAGGTCTGCTGATGGCGCGGGGCAAAATCTCAGCAGCGCGCTTGGAGGGGAAGCCGGTTTCGCTAGCGACTGTATCGGAGGACCCCACTGCCAGTAATGTACCTTCTCTCAGCTCCTCCAATCCTACCCTTCCCTATCCTGTTTCCATTCCTAATTCCCTCACCCATCTCCTACTCATTTTCCTCCTGAATAACATCCAACTCTCCCTTTCGTCCTCAACTCTCATCCTCACACCCTACTCGCTCCCCATCTCTTCATTTTCCATCACTTTCCTCCCTTCCCAATTTCCACTCCTAATATCCGGCACTCTCTCATTTTTAACTTCCTACGTCTCCTCCTCATCGAAGGCCTTGGTCACATTTCCTACTCCCTCTCTTAAACCCTCTAGAAGCCTCTCTATCGCCGTGGTAACGTCTCCATGGCCTTCGCTTTTGCTTAGAATTCCCAAGGTTAAGTAGGAGGAGGGAGAGATATAGGTTATTAGGGCGACGCCATAAGTATTCGTGTTTGTGTTCGTGTTTGAAGATTAAACTCTGTACGAAAGTACGTCGAATGCCTTCGAGGTGTCTGGGGCTGGAGAGCCGTAGTCGGCGACGGCAACACTTGGGTTGTGAGTTTTACAGGGGTGGAAATAGGGAGTAGAGGCATAGAAGAAAGGGAAGAGGTACTGAGGGCTTGACCCTTCAAGGAAGAGAATAGGGTCTGTTCCTGGGGCTTGGGTTGGGTTGACTGGGTTTGAGACATTGTGACGTGGCTGTGAGTTATACTTAGCGTGGTTCTGGATTAAGGCATATAGGCTTTAGATAAAGAGAAGTAGAAGTGATAAGGCGTTTAAGAAGGATTATTCGCTAGCGAGGCGCGATATCGATGCTGGTGAGGATGTCCAAAATAAACAAATAAATACATAAATGAAGAAAAGGGAAAGTGGGCCTAAGCTAACTATTCACTAAGTGAATCGCCCAAACCTCCATTCACCTTTCCAGTGAAGTGCCTCATTCGACGTTCCTGAGTTCTCTTGCACGCCATGTACACGCCTTCATGCGTACGATCAAAGACCTGAGATTGACAATGGCTCAAAACGGGGCCACAACGCAGAGCGAGACCCAAGGATACCTGCTATTCGACGAACTAAGGAAGAAAGTCGCCAGTACCTCTTTCCCCGCTCCACCTCACCCTTTCAATTAACCTTCAACAAGTCTCGTAATATCTATATACAGCACCGCATACCCCGACCCGTCCAAGGCTTTTGACGCGATATCCTACAGGAATGCTGGTGAAGACACTAATGGCGTTTCCCTAATTGCATACTAGAGTCCAGGCTTCTTTACTGAGTGGGTACTCCCGAGCTGAACCGAGGACCGTTCTCATGTCAATACAGCAGCTGAGAGTGTTATGGATGACATGCAAAAGGATTGTATGCGGTTCTAGCTAAGTCTGTCAAGTCACTAGAAACGGGGAGATTAAAATTGACGTTGATTTAAGGAACTATGAATTGAATTTGGGTTGCCAAACTAACATATTCAAAAAAAATCTCTAATGCTAGAAGATGCCATTTTGGAGTTAGTGGTAATTGTGAGTCGGCCTGTGAGTATGGAGAGGAGGAGGGTATGGACATAGAGGAAGCTAACAATGAAAATACGGAGAGAGAAGTTTAGGTCACTTAAGGGATGGTTAGCACGGTTAGCTCCAGCAAAAATATACAGAGGACTTCAACCTGCACCCTCCCCTACATTTCCAACCGAATGCGAAACCTAAATGTATGTATATCTAGATCTAGCTCTATAAACCTTCCTATTACTATAATTCTAAGCAGTGTAGAGTTAGGTAATGTCATCGAGTGCTGGCCACTCAGGTAGCATCATTGCTTGTATAACTAAACTCTCCTGTTGATCCTCTCCTGACGATCCTCTCCTGACGATCCTCTCCTGTCGATCTTTGCAAAGTTCTTTATTTAAGTAGGATAGTCCTCCATAGTTTTCAATGCAGGTTGGCCATGGCTTTCATCCCAGTGAGCTCGGTTACAGGTAACGGTATTGGAGATAATGTACTTCGCAGTGTGTATGCAAGAAAAGTCCTATCGGAGGTGGGACAGGGTCTTTAGTCTAACACCAATGCACCAACAGAGCAGTGTTGTCCATTCCTTTCTCTATACCTACACACTTCAACCCCTCTCTTCTCCGGTAACCTACACCCACTTCTATTCTTTCTCCACCAAGTTTCTACCGAACTTATCCCCCAACCTTCTTCGTGCGTGTCCTAATACAAACGTGTTAACCTGTTCCCCTTACGGAGTACGTATTTTCAACGCAATTGCTTATATTACTCATCACCCTCAGTAATTTGTCCGCCACTTCATCGAAGAGATGGCACAAGGCGTTGTTTTCGCCAGTCTCTTTCCTTATGTGCAATATCTCGCCTTCAATCTTGTAACCATCAATGAAATCGTCCTTCTTGTCATACATAACCAGATATACTGTGACATTAATATAATAGGTAATGTTAACAGTATGGTCGAAATTTTGCCCAAGGAGAACATCTAGAGTGAGGAATAAACCTCGTTGGACGACGTCGGACGCAGGTTTGAGCATGCTTAATATACTTAAGCTTTTCGAACTAAGTAGATTGAGCTGATTAAGTAGATTGAGTCGGGTTGAAGAGGTCTGATCTTGTCACCGAGCAACCTGCGGACGTACACAAAGAAGTTGGAGAGAACTCGATGAATTGAAAAACTAAGGATGACTATCCTACTTAGTAACGAGCGAGATGAGCTGCAAGGAGGATTCGTAACCTGCTGGCGTTAACAAGGGAGGGTTCGCAATCTGCTGGCGATAACGGAATGAAAATAATCGAGGGATGCTCGGTTACAGTATGAAGCACGATGGGCGTGGTACGTGATGGGGACCCTTGATATACCAAGAAAATATTCTTTATGAATGCCTGGTTTCAGCATGTGAGTTTTCTCTTCTGTTTCTGATGACATATTGAAAAATTAATGACGGACTGTAGGCAAAATTATGGTGCATCTCAACCTTCTCAAATCGAGCGTTACCTGCATCATCCGACGCCTGCGAAAACACCCCCTACACATTTATCAAAAAGCCCTGGGTACAGGACGCCCTCCAAAGCTTGACCAACGTGCTGAGAGAGCTCTCATTCGCTATGTGGGCAGGACTCCTTTCGAAACCATCGAATCGCTAGTACGCCCTCAAAGTCTGGTTACTGTATGCATGTCAACACTGCAAGGAAATACGTTCCAAAAAAAGATATTTGCGCCTTCCCGCCTCGATATTTTAAGCCGACCTTCAAGTCTGGGCGTGAAACAGTTAGCATTTTTGGCATTATCTCTCTTGATTTCAAAGGACCTCTCATCATCAAAACGAAAGGTTTTCGTCTGAATTCTGTCAGGTATATCAAGATCCTCTATGACGTCGGATATTCCTTTTATGAGAAGCTTACTGAGCACCGTGGTGTGGCTATATGGCAACAGGATGGGGCGTCAGTTCATACCTCAAAGACTACCACTATGTATATGGATTCTCTTGACATGTTACGCATGAAATGGCCTGCCCAAAGCTCTGATTTGAATCCGATTGAGAACCTCTGGCGCATCATGAAGCTGCGAATCAGTAAGATAAGATACACTATTACCTCTCATGAGCAGATGGAGAAAATTCTCCAAGAAGAGTAGGCCAAAATCAACCCTCAACACTATAGAAGCTGTATTTGGAGCTGGAGGATGAGGATGAAGGAATGCATCCGAAACAGAGGTGGATCAACTCACTACTGAGCTCAAATCTACTCCAAAATATAGCTTTGTATAGGGTCTATCATGTGTTTGAATAGCTTCATGCAAAATCGTCAATTCAGTGAGAAATCTCCTTCCAGAATAGGTAATGCATGGCCCAAAACGTGACTGTACAATGTACTGAAGTTCGTTCAGTTGTGTATCGCGGCATTTTGGGCTTGGTTCCTAAAGGTTGAATTGCAGTGGAGACGAGTAGTATTAAACTGGAAAGAGGACTGTTTTTTTGTTATTATACTGGAAATCTACGAACACGTTCTACGTACTGTCTTTGGTTACTTGATTTGATATCTCGGTGACGGTGGTGTCTTCTTCCTTATCTCTTTTTGCAGAGGGCGTTGCAGCAGGAGTGTTGCTCTATATACGAAGAAGTGTATGGAAAGCTATACCTTTGCCCGCCAAAAATTCAGTTTGGGACGTTCAGAGAAGGTAAACAGATGTTTTTCCGGGATGTTGAAAGTCATGCTTCAAAACTTGCTCCCCCTCATGACATTCCTTTCGGAGGGAAACTGGATTCTCGCTTCGCTCCATCTTTTGCTATGCGCACAAACTTCATGGTATTCAGGTTAGCCCATTGTCCATTCCAAATTTTCAAGGTCCTCAGATTTTCGGGGTCTTCGAGGTCCGGGATCCAAAATCCGGACGAGTATTCTCCCGACTCAGCCGCCTGACTCTGCTTCAGAAGGGCCTCCCTTGTGCTTGGTGGTCTTCCGGGGCGGCGGTTTGCCTTCAAAGTTGCAAGTTCCTCATCGTCTCGGTGGAGAAAGTTGTCGATTAGATTTTGGATTCCTGGAATTGTCAAGGTCGCATCGTGTTCAGCTGCTGCTGTCTGGAAAAACTTGAGTCTTAACACTACTCAAATGTCAGCGTAAGAAGTTTTCCATCAATAATTTCGATTATAGCATACAATATGGCCGATTTTGCTTCTCCCGCACAGCAGCAAGCCGATTGAGCTTGTCGTCCCTTGCGCTTGCTCTCTGTAGTCGGTGTGTGTCTCGGCTGTTCTCATGAAGGGAAACATTCTTCCCCTTCTTCTTCGTAATGTGCTTCTGGACCTTGCTAAGGCGATTACTAGGCATGTTGACTTTCTGATGGAGATTTGAAGTGTCGTGGAGATAAAATTGGAAATTTTGGTGGGTCACTAAAGCTTGTCGGAATGTCGGCGGAAAGAACCCCGATGCTCTTGGCATCCTTGTCGCGTTCCTTTGCATCCCACGCGTCTAGGGTGAATGCTCTCAATCTCACAAACTGTCATACTGTTCCACAGCCGTCGTCTTCTACTAATCTTTATAGTTCTAACTACACGGCTCTTCTTCTATGGTCACTGAAGTTCTTATCCATGATGGCACAATAGCAGCCTTGGGTATACCATTGTTTGGGCGCGATTTGGACTGCTACAAGGGTACACAATGGGCATTTCCGGTACGTATATCGCCATATAGATACATCTATGCTGACAATCGAAAAGGCCTTCTGCCTCTGCTGAAGTCGATCCACAAGCCATGCAACCTCAAGAAATTCGCTGGCCAGACGATTGGCGTGGATGCCTACGGATGGCTCCATCGAGGAACTGTTTCCTGTGCAATAGAGCTGGCGCAAGACAAGCCAACGAAGAAGTAAATTGCCATATGCTCTTTGATGGGCCAAAAAGCTTACTCAGAACTAGATATGTCGACTTCGCCATGAATCGAGTACGAATGTTAGTCCATTTCGGCATTACCCCATATCTTGTTTTTGATGGAGACTACCTTCCAAGCAAAGCCGGAACCGAGAAAGAGAGGGCAGCTCGACGAAAGGAGAGCAAACGTGCAGGGTTGGAGCTGCTGAAAGTTGGGAAGACATCTCAAGCTCATCTAGAATTGCAAAAGGCCGTGGACGTAACCCCGGAGATGGCGCGCTTATTGATCGAAGAATTGAAGCACCACAACATTCAATATGTCGTTGCGCCATACGAAGCAGACTCGCAACTTGCCTATCTGGAACGCAAGGGCATAATTAACGGAATCTTATCTGAGGACTCGGATCTTTTAGTGTTTGGGGCCAAATGCCTGATAACAAAACTGGACCAGTACGGTGATTGTGTCGAGATCAATCGGAACCATTTCACCACTTGCAGGGAGATAAGCCTGACGGGATGGACAGACGCTGACTTCAGACGAATGGCTATCTTGAGCGGCTGCGATTACCTTCCTGGCATCGGCAAGATGGGCCTCAAAACTGCGTATCGGATGCTGAGGAAGCATAAAACCGTCGAGCGAGTCATTAAAGCTGCGCAATTCGATGGGCAGTTCAAGGTCCCGCAAGGTTATTTTGAGTCGTTCACTCAAGCCGAGAGGACGTTTCTCTACCAGTGGGTGTTTTGCCCTCTTTCCAATCGGCTCGTAAATTTAACGGAACCGGAAACTGGGATTGACCTGAAAGAGATGCCATATATTGGGAAACATGTGTCATCGGAAGTGGCCATCGGCGTATCACGTGGCGAACTGAATCCCCATACCAAAGAGAGGATTGTAGTAGAAGTCAGGGATAGGTCACGATCCAAACCTATGAGACCGCCATCCAGAACCTCGTCTGTTGCTCAGACCCCGGACCTAAAACAAACAAAGTCTATTGACACGTTCTTCAAGCCGAAGCGGACGCCTTTAGCGGAATTGGACCCAAATAGTTTCACCCCGTCGCCAAGCCAGCAGGCTCTGCTCGAACAACAGAACAACAATGGATGGGCGGCAGTCCTAGCTCCGCAGTCTCACTCGCAACAGCGATCTACTTCTGCATCAAGAACTGCTCCTCAGCCTGCAAGACGCGCCTTTACAGACTCGTGGACATCAAGCGCATTGACTCCAAATCCTTTCAAACGACAGCGACTCTGCTCCGATTCTGAGTTTGACGTTCCAGAGGGGCAATTTGTCAAGACAGAAACCAGCCGAAGTCGGTTCTTTGCGTCTTCAATTCCAGATCCTAGTCCATCTATGCGGCCTGCTAAGAAGAACAAAAAGGAGCAGAATCAGGATTTCAATTTATGGTCTGATGATTCAATCGAGGAGGCAATGGCTGCACTGCCAGATTTCAATGATGCTCCGCCTAGACCCATGAAGAAGATAGCGGTCTTCAAAGATGATTTCCGATCGAGCGTCAACAGCGATTCACAGTCAACGACCTTCTCAAGAAGTACTGTAGAGTTTTCACAAGACACAGCTGGAACTCTCACCCCAGCCACCTCATGCGGCAGTCCAGCACCAGAAGCTGAGGGAGAGACGGTTTTCAGCACAACTCTTTCGGCAGAGGTGAAGGATCTTCGTGCAAAGTTCTCATGCCATTCTGCCTCGAGTACCTCTGAGCGTCCCACTCCAGCGACAGTACCGTCGAAGGGTCATCAAAGTAAGACGCTTGCACGAACTTTATCTGTGCCTGCTTCCAGTTCAATCTGCCAGTCAGTCGCAAAAGGCAAACGAAAATCGTCATTGTCGAAAGTGGCCTGTCACGCGGCGAGTCAACCGGCTGAACAGTCTTCCGAGCTCGAAGATTCAGCCTGGGCATCTATGGAAGCTGAAGTGGTCGTCCCGGCGAGCGATACTGAAGGCATGGAGAAGCCCGAACCGGGTTCAGCGCCGACCAAGAGATTGGAGGTCAAAGGGAGCGAAGACTTGCTTGTTCCCGATAGCGAAGCAGAGAGTGATTGTTCACCTCGCAAGCCAATGCTGGATCTTGGAAGGTTTGCATTTATTGGTAGCTAGGTGTTGTATTTTGTTCAACAACATTTTTATTTGGAATGGCTTTCGGTATAGCGTCAGGCCAGGGCATTAGAACTGTTCTCCGCATCTCATTAGCATTTCTTTTTTTTGGCGTCACGACCGGGTTTCTTAGGATGGTGGGTACATTTATTGGTATCTGGTCTCTTTAGCAGCGACTGGACTTGTCGATGGGTGTCGGCGTGTGTTCTCTACACTGTGTAGGACTTTCGGAAGTTGCATCCACAGTTTAGGATCAAATACCCATATTGTTTCAGTTCCAACCCCCCATCCCGGAGGCTCACATTTACACAGCTGAAATGACTTGTCAAGCGCAGAAAATGGATTTCATTTCCAAAAATAAGTGCACGGTTTCGGCGGACAATGTGCTGTAGGTGATGTCATTCCATAGCACCATTCTAGCACCCAGCTTGAGGCCTCCCGGAGACCTCTGACATTTTAATTCAGCGAGTTCCAAAACCACTTATTTACGCCTTGTGAGTCTACAGTACCACACAAAAAGTCCATTCCTACCACCCAATTTCCCACAAAAAGTGCCCTTCTACCATATATAAATTTCAACAACAAAATAGATAATAAAATTTAAATATATTTTTAAAAAAAAAAAAATCTTTTATTTTGTTATAGGAAATTTTATAATTGTTTAATACAAGTTGGAGAGTTGGAGAGTAGTGATTTTCTTCGATTCTCGACTAATTTTGCAGCCTCAAAACTGATCACCGGAACCGACCTTTTGTATATATGACTGCACCATCAACAAAGAGAGCAGCAATACTCTTGTATCAGTGATTGAGCTCTCCGATTCTCGAACATCTGCTGATACAAAGAATTCTCACCCTCGTTCTCGCTCGCAATAGCTTGTCGCTCGCGCTCAATCTCTTTGCACTTCCGCATTCGGCAAGGGTTGATGAAGGATGCGGATATTTAATGAGCACTTAATGGTCACTCTTCGGCCTTTTTCCTTTCCGCTTACTACTTTCTCGTTAACTCTATCTCTTTGACAAAATCACAATCACCTTTCAACTATTACTTTAACGCATCACTCATTCCGCATCAATTAACTCTCCGTAACAAAAAACCGCCACAATGGTACTCCTCAGAGCCGAGCATTATCTCGATCGCCGTCTCATCCTCGGTGGCCTGAACTTCCACACCAACAGCGGCAGCACAATTTACACGCGCTTCCAGCGAGGAAACAACAAACTCAGTGACCATTACAATGAACGGATACTTCAGAAGAACGACCAGCAGGAGAAACAAACAAAGAAGGCGTCAACAGCAGCTACGAAGAAAGTACTTCGCAAGAAAGCTACCAAATCAGCCGCGAAGAATGGCGTGAGCAAGAGCAAGGTTACTAAGCCGAAGACGGACACAAACGCGGCCCCCAAGAAGACTAGTACTGGGAGGCATGGACGCCCGAAGTAGACTGTAGATGTTGGTCAGATTGCGGCTGCGGTTGCGGCTGCGGCGGCTGTACCGAAAGCTCTGACTAAGAAGGCAGCGGCACCGAAGAAGAAAGCTGCAACAAAGAAAGCCGCCACGGCGAATACGAAGGTGAAGCGGAAGACTGCGACAGCAAAGAATGGCAGCGTCAGCAAGGTGAAGAAGCCTGCCGGGGCCCAGAAGAAGAAGACGCCTACTAAGACTAAGTAGAGCTAAGAAGTGAGTGAGGTTTTGGTGGGGATGGAGGGTTAGTGAGGCACGAAGAAGAGAGGTGTTTCTGTTGGCGCATTGCAAGGCTACCACTGCTCGGACGTCTTGGCATGACTCTGCCTGGGTGTTGGATGACTCATTGGTATTGCTGCCTGCTTGGGAGATGGATATATATTTAGTCCTTACCACCTTCTGAGCATCTTCTTGCTCATGCAATCCATTATGTTTCTTGCCCCGCTGCCTGTTTGCCAACAGTTTCGGATATGATGATGCATTTCCTGCGACCTAGGAAGGATGAGGGAAATAGACGGGGGTTTAGGGACTTTATAATGCGTTAACCTTGTCTTTACATACTATCAAAATAATTCGTTCCCCTATGGAGTATTCGCCGGGGTGGAACATCTAGGATTCTGGGGTGACTTACCCCGTACTTTCTGGGATCCTATATCCCAGATTCGTAGCCAATTTTGTATGGGAAAACCGGGACGTAGGATCCCGAAAAGCGACGCCTTTTCCCGAATTTGTGGGGCCATTTTGATTGGCTGAAATACGTGGGGGTTCCGTGGAAGATGAATGCATGAAGTCGGGCCCTGACGTACTTGACAGCTTGGCTGCCCACAGTGGCAACTCACATCTTCTCTGCTCACCAACGACGTCCCGCAAGGAGCCCCTGAGTACTCTGCGCAGGCGCCTGTAACTACGCGCGCGTAAACTTTGGCTGAATCGATTGATTCTGCATTTTTTTTCCCTCACTGCGTGGAGGGCCGCAGAGTCTCCCATATCCGAGAGCTACCAAGATTGAACGAACACCAAAGTTTAAAGCAGTCAGGGGTAAGATATCCAAGATAGGAATCTGGGGTGAATGATCCCGTAGATGGTACGGGTTGTATTACCCCTGACAACTTCCGGGGTCATTTACCCGTATAGGGCCCCTTCCAGGCTCACACATCCCGAATTCTCGATTTCTGGGATATATTACCCCTGACATACTCCATAGGGTCTCCCGAATGCCTTCCTCCTAAGTCCTAGTGTTTGTGCTGGAGCAAGGAACCAGTGCTGACCGGACCCAGTGAGCATTATTACTTTAGCTGTTGGACTTGTCTTTCAATGCTGTTAGGACAATGGCTTAGGTCTCGACACTTAAAGGCAGGTTCACTGCACCTGAATGGCCAACGAATTAGATTTGCTTACTAAACCTCCTGACCGCCGCATGCCGCCCCTAACCACCAGAACCTCTACGAACAAAAATAAAAAATCAAAAAAAAAAAAAAAAAAATTTTTTTTCCAAGAGCCTACCAATATTTTGGAATGGTGTTAGCATCATACATTGAATAACGAATTGATGTAATGTTTGTGTCTGGACATTTCAAGGTCCGCATCTACTCCTGGTTCGTGAACTGTGCTAAGAGAAACGACGGTCAATGTATTTTGGCCCGGACTCTCGTACAGACGTTCTGGCCCACGGCTGCCATCTGGGGGAGCAGTAATAAGCACAATACATCTCGGATACACATTGACGAGGAGAGAGAGAAGAGGGGGGCGCACCTTCCTCGCTATCCCGGCCACGCGAAACGAATATCTGATGACGCAGATGTTGGCAAAGCTTCAATCGTAACTCTCCTAATTATCATTTTTACTCTTCTCTTCCAAGTTTGTAGTCGCATCTCCTCCTATTCGCTCTTTTACTGCCATCCTGCCCTCTTTCCAATTACTTTGTTCTCTCTTCAGTGTACAATCTTAGAAGCTGCAAGATGAAGCTCACACTCTTGCTTCGAGTCACCTTGTCATTCTTGCCCTTGCCACAGCTACGGTAGTCGCTCTCCCAGAGGACGTGCCATCAGTGCGTAGCATTGGATGCAAGTTGCTCTACGATAGATGCATAAACGAGGTACTACGTTTTCCTGTCACGGAACAGCATTGATTGGTACTGTAGCCTACACTTGTTGGTTACCGCCTACACTAGGTCCATCTGCCTTCATTAGTCTCTTCTAGCCTCCTTGCTACCTGCTTGGCGCTCATCTGCCTAGTCACTCATTTACATATATATACATCATCTAGATAGCCCTTAATTCATCATGGGTTGCTACATTGATTCCCTGCACTCGGTTACATTTCCACTTCCCTTTGGTATTTCATCACTAAACGTCTATTGACGCATCGCAATGAAAAGTTTTCAAAGAACCAACAATGCAGATTCAGTAATATATGGGTAAGTGATTGTGGTGGTGACTACCTTAGAAGGGTACATGTCGAAAGCTGACTATTGCATAGTGTCAGCTTCGCTTGCCAGCTAGATACTGCAATGACAAAATCCGACGCTGATGCCTGAATCCATGCTCGTGGAATTGCCGTTCTACTATAGGTGCAATCAGGTTGCAGTCCAGGGCTTCCAACAGTATGTAGTATGTACTGTATGTACGAATTTGTATGTATAACGTAAACCATACATACATCATTTTGAGTTAGGCCCATCCATACAACCTGAAGCTCAAAATTTGTACGTACTACCTACATAATTAGCGTGAGGGACTTCACAGGCAGGGAGCTCGAAGGGCCAGGAAAGAGAGGTACAGGATAGATTGGGGAGAGACGAATCCTTGTGTGTTCGTAGGATTCGGAAAGTATCTATTTAGCGTATGGACGATTAAATAACCGCTCTATATACTAGATTTTAATCTAATTAAGTACCTCTAGTAGGCTTTTAAATAGATAGTATATAAACTCCATCTGGGACTAGCTATAATAAGTAAATTAGAAGCTAATTTAAAACGTCTACAGACGGCCTTAAAGGAGACGTGAAAGGATCTAACTAATAGCCATCTTCGGAGCGTTATTTAATATAAGCTACAAAGACTTGAAGTTGTAACGAAGACAAAGGGCTGGCAGACTAAGTACTGACTTATTTGAACTACTCCATTCATGAAAACACTGTCCTTTTGGTGTATAGAGACTTCTACATACAATTGAAAAACCACATGTTGATGGGGAGGCGATCCAGAATTTTTGTAACTTGCTGTACCAGCATCCTTGAGACAGTCGACTGGCTAACATAGGCGCCGCGCTCCATCCATAGCCAATATACAATCTCGTCCTGATACATCCAGCCGTGAGCAAGTGCCTCCTCGAACAACATCACCCAGTCCTCCTTTGTGAGTTTATTGGGATGGCCCGCCGTGCGGTACTGTGGCTTCATGTCACCGAGCAACTTTCAGTCGTACACACAAATGTTGGAGAGAACTCGATGAATTGAAAACTAAGGAGGACTATGCCGAGAGCGATTCGTAAATCATATATAACGATCGACAGGGGAACATCACGGCACTACTCAGTTACAGTTTTTTCCCACCTAACGCACAGGCCTACCAAACAAACGCGAAATTTTATATATGTTAAACCAAAATAATATAACAGAACTAGCTAGCTTAATAAAACTTTAATATATTATTATATTATTAAGGTTTTAATAAAATTTTTGTAATATTAAATATTATATATTATATTAAAAAATTATTTGAAATATTAAAAATATTTACAATAATTAATTTAACATTAAAATTAATATTATAAAATTTAAGAATTTAAAATTATAATACACATAAGTTATATTAATTATATTATAATAAATTTAAAATTTAAAATTAAAATTTATATATATTTTTAATATAACAAAATACTTTATTTATAAAACTTATTTAATATTTTATTTAATATTACATTAAAATAAAATTTCCTATATGATTAATATACATATGCTATAATTTAGTATTAAATTTTTGAAAAATATTATTATGTATTGTGGTTTTTAGAAGAGTTTTCAGAAAAGTGTGCGCTGGGGAAGCCCGTATGTTAGGTGGGAAAAAACTGTACACTTCCTGAGGGAGCCGTACGGAACCAGCGTCTTGTGGAGCCGATAAACTGTAGAGATGTGGACACCGGCGTGCTCTGCTGCCTTCTCGAGCGGCCAGCCAAGCATGAGCAAGTGGAACACCTTTGCGCGTTTCTTAGCCCTCCCCACTTTACCTTCCTTACAGACACCTTCGTTTGTTGAAGCCTAGTGAATCACTTGAGACCATATACAATGGGTTCAGTAATGCTTCAATCTAAAGATCACCGAGACCTACTCGATATCATTGATACACTTCGCTCTAAAGGCATCAGCAGATATGTTAACCTGCCAGAGATCATCGTCTGTGATGATCAGTCAGCTGGGAGGAGCTCCGTCCTCGAGGCCATCTCAGGAATGTCCTTCCCCACTAAGGACAACCTTTGTACGCGGTTCGCAACGGAACTAGTCCTTCGTCGGGATGCCACTCCCGGAGTCAAGGTTTCTATCAATCCCGGTCCCGAAAGATCGGTGGATGAAAGGGAGCGCCTCTCTCATTTCCATCTTGAAATTGACATCGTCAACCCCAACCTCGGAAGCGTTGTCGAGAAAACCAAGGAGGCGATGGGAGTCTCTGACACCAAAGTGTTCAGCACTGACACTCTTCGTGTGGAACTCTGCGGTCCTACTCAGCCGCATCTCATCCTGGTCGACTTTCCAGGTCTCTTCCGGACGGGAAATAGAGATCAATCAATCGATGACGCTGCAACCGTCAGGAAGATGGTCCGCGGCTACATGAAAGACCCCGAAGCATTATCCTGGCTGTCGCTTCGGCCAAGAGCGAATTTGTGCTCTAGGAGGTGACCGAATCGGCCGGTGAGCTCGCTCTGAAAGGAACACGCACTTTAGGGTTTATCACGCAGCTGGACACCCTGGATACCGGATCTGACAGCGAGGCTTCGTACCTCAAGCTGGCTCAAAACAAGGATGTGGTATTTCGACTTGGCTGGCATGTTCTCAAGAATCGGAACTACGAGATGAAAGACACCTCTTCTGCGGAGCGTGACGAAGCCGAGGAGAATTTCTTCGCAACGGGAATTTGGACGCCCACGGATCCAACGCACCTCGGGGTAAAGTCGTTGAAACCCCGACTCAGTAATGTCTTGAAAGACCAGATCTTACATCTGTAACCGAGCGCACTGGAGTGAAAGTCATGATCAACCTGATGAATAATTGAGAGCTATCTAGGAGATATATATACATAATGGAGTGACTAGGCAGATGAGTGCCAAGCAGGTTGCGAACAGGTAGCGTAGGCAGTAGAGAATTAGCGTAGGCGACAATGGACTAGTATAGGCTACAGCACCAATCGGTGACAACATCAGCTACCAAGCCTTCTTAAGGATGTTGAATCTACTATTTCGGAGTGCCAGAGCCGACTAGAACGCCTCGGTACGCCACGTGCCACCTTTGAGGAGCAACGCCGCTATCTGCTACGGGCTAGCCAGGACTTTTCAGTCCTGATGAATGCCGCCGTGGACGGGATTTACAATAATCCTCTTTTCGGGAGCGCGAAAACCGAGGAAGGATACCAGAAGCGCTTGCGAGCCGTTGTTCAAAACGCCTTGACTGACTTTGAGAAAGACATGTTGTTGAAGGGTCACGCGTCATCATTGAATTCCGTCGAAGAATCAGGTTCTCACATTAGGCGAGGTCTCTCGGTCGGACTACATCAACGAGGTCAGAGGCCTGATGCGGAAAAGCAGAGGCTGTGTGCCCCTGGGCACATTCAACCCCCTTATCATTGGTGGGCTCTTCACCGAGCAGTGCTAACCGTGGGGAGATATTGCCGTGGGTGCAAAGGAGTTTATCCTTCATGCAGTCTATCGGGGGGCGCAGACCATGCTTGATCATATCGCTGTTGATGAGACTGCAGATGGTATATTCTGGATCATCAGCGGAGGGATTGATACTCTGAAGAGTGACCTCAATCAGAAGGTGACTGGATTGCTCGATCCGCATTGCAATGGTCACCCCATTACTTACAATCTCTACCTGACAGACAACGTGCGGAAAGCTCGGTCCGACAGACGCCGATGCAGATTCGAAGGGATCTTGAAAGCATCCCTTGGGATCGGCAGCATTGAGCAAGGATACAAGTACCGGGTAGTTCCGCTCAAACTCTTAACCCTGCTCGAGCGACGCACTGAAGTTGACATGCAACGCTACGCAAGTGATCTCGCTGTGGACTATATGTAGGCATACTAAAAGGTGGATACAGCTTTGGGGCTTTCCGGATCTAGGAGAGAGTACTCCCATCTCGAGAAGTAGAATGCATCCCTAATGTAATGATGGAGGTCATATTTGGCAGTTGGAAGTACTCATAAAGATTGTCATGAAGATTGGATTGATTAATTGAAAACTAAGGATGACTATCCTACTTAAATAATGAGTGAGATGAGCTGGAATGAGGATTCCTAACCTTTTGATGTTGACAAGGGAGGATCTGCAATCTCCTGGTGGAATGAAAATAATAATGGAATGAAAACCAATTGTGGAATGAGAACCCTTGCTCGGTTACATAATAATGCAAGGTAGCAAGGTTGCCAATCGCGGATTGCGCCAACATGTAAAATGTTCCTACCATGCTGGTTCCCTTCTTACGCCCCTTCACTGCTCTGCCGATTCCGTCAACTCCTCAGCGAGGTCATTCATGGATGCTAACACGGCTTATAGGTTACTTTGAAGAAGTTCATCGACAATGTCAGCGTTCTCGCCATCGAACACTGCTATGTACGGCGATATGCAGATGACGATAGAAGACTTATACTATAGGGTAAAACAGGCAGATGAAACTATTGACGGCATTTAGCCGCGCCACTCTTCTGACCTCACTACTACTGTGGGAACGGAAGTAAGGGTGGTACGATAGGATACAGTGATCCAGAGTGACTGAGGTGTCGATTTTCAGGCCAAGATGTATGAATTGACAAATTCTATTAAGGGATTCCTTCGGGCAAACACGCGACCTTGATTCAAGCTTTCGATATACTTAGGTAAACGGTTGCCAGACAAGAAGTCCGCAGTTCTTCAGCTCGAACCTCAACCTCTCGAGCTCTAACTTTGTGGAGGTTTGAAATGACCCCCAGCAATATCTGGTAAGCTTTTGGAGCGTATTTTTAGCCGCTAGAGAGACGATCTTGAATTAAGGAGTCGAACATCACCGTGCTTTCGGTGTAGAGGTGAACGAATTTTGGGTGAGGCAGGCATTGCTTGGCAATGCATGTCGCTGAATCTAACCGCAATAGGTAAAGCTCACATGCATGGCAGATACTCCACACACCTCTAATGTCTTCCACCTCTCATTTCTCACAAACACCCTCAAATTTTGCTGGTTTCTAAGTTAGAACCATTACATCGAGCTGAAAATATTGATCCTGCAATCAAGGTCTTCAAACCTTTTCGCGTTGGTTTGCGCGAGCTGTACCAGCTCTCGACTCATTGGTTTTCGAGGACGTTCCCACGCAAGGGGTCCTTGGTGACCTTTTCCCTAGTTATCATGCTTTGCCATGTGTTAATTTGCGGCTCAGCTCGCTGGATCTAACTTGTCCTGTATTCTGCTCGGACTGTCCGGTTCTTCGCAGCCGCTTACTGCCTCAAGAGAGCTGGGGCGCAACTCCACCGGACATCCTTTTGCAGATACACTTCGACAATGATATCTTCAATTTGCCCGTTGGGGCACATAAGCAGCCAGATTTCCAGGTCAATTTCCCTTCTATATAAACGCAACATGTCTCTCGCCTCTCCAGTCATTCTTCTCCTAGCTTCTACAATACCCTCTTTCGGCTCGCTCGTCCAACCTTAATCTGCCCTTTTGTTTAACACTTGGTCTCAAAAACCCCAACAATGAACTTTCTCAAGCCAAAATTGTTAATGGGCCTCGCGGCTCTCTGCTCACTGGAATTGACCACCACAGCTCACTGCTATCAAGCTCCCGCTTGCAATAGTACTAGCACTTATGGTGGCTCTTTTGGGACTCTGAAGCAGCCGTACTATCCACCAGCCGCGGATTGCCGAGATTATATGATCCCCGTAGACATCACTTACGACAACTACACCTTCAACGCCAGTCGGTGGGAAGACGATTACGACCTCACAGACTTTCTGTCGATCGCTACGACTCGTGCAGGGGCCGGATACCCAGCGCCCCTTGATGGACCCAAAACAGCGAGTGGGACATATCAAATCGCGGCTTCCTTCTGCACGCCAAAGAAGAGGACTGCAAAGGCAAAGAACGTCATTATCGCCACTCATGGCATTGGTCCAGCTCGAGCTCATTGGAACTCTCCGTACAGACCCGATGAGTACAGCTTCGTTCAACATGCCATTGGCTAGGGATACTCCGTATTCTTCTACGATCGTCTTGGCTGTGGTGCATCAGAAAAGTATGCTCCAGATTCCAGCTCTCCTTACCACTAAAACACTAATACAATGTCGATGTAGAGTCTTAGGATATTCACAGAAATTGCAGTGCTCAAACGGTTGGCCAGGTTTGTAAAAGACGGCAAATACACTGGAGATATCGGCAAGCCCGTTAAGACTGCAGTGATGGGCTTCTCATTTGGATCCTACACCACTCATGGAGCCGTCGCCACTATGCCCGACATTGCGGATGCTGTCATCCTTACTGTAATTGGCTTCAACACGACCGGCCTCAATTCCAATGGACTCGTTCGCTCTTTTGAACCACGCGTCGCGAATCAGCAGAATCCAGCCTTGTATGGCAATCTGGACAATGGTTATCTTACATGGGTGGACAAATTTGGGCTTATTTGGAAGTGAGTTGCACACGGAATAGCCCTGGAGTATAGAATTCTAACAAAAGTGGAAGCTACTTCAAGAAACCCAACTACGAGTTGGCAGCCGCCGACTTTGTTGAACTGTCAAAGAGCCCCTTTGCTGTTGCCGAGTTCCTGTCTTTTTTGAGCGGACCTATGGATGCTAGTAACTACACAGGCCTAGTTCTGGTAAGCTATCAGCACCCTATAGACCGACCCGCAGGCCTACCGTCGAACATAACTTGAGCTAACTCCCTTGATACGCAGGCCATTACTGGCGAAACCGATTACATTGTCTGCAATGGCTACTGCAAAGGCATCTTCGACCAACCAGGGAGGACGTACTACAAGAACGCCAAATTCACACCGTATCTTCATCCTGGTGCAAGCCATCATATCAATTTCCACAAGAATGCGACTGGGGCTTACAAGGTTATCATAGATTTCTTGGGAGCGAATGGGTTGTAATGTCGATATTGCAGTTGAGCATCATGGGTGCTGGGGAGAGGAGTGTTTGGTAACAAGCTTGACTTTTTCTACATTTCTCTTCTTTAATTATGCTCGTAATGTTTCTTTTGTATAGTTCTTGTCATTCATTACCATTCTATCTTCTAGACTTTATTTTTTTATAAACTTTTTGTTTAATTTTATTATTAGTAAATAAAGTTTTAAATATACTTTAAAATATAAGTACTTATTTATTTTTTTATATAACATTTTAGTTTTAAAACTTTTATATTATATTTAATTACAAATAACTTTATATAAATTAAGTATTTTAATATTTAAAATATTAATTTAAAGTATTTATTAAAGAAATTTATAAAAAAAACTTAATACATTTAAAATAAAATTTAGTAATATTTAGTTTAATAGTATTAATAATATATTTAATTAAATTTACTATTTAAAAATATAATATATTTTTTAAGTAAATAGTTTACTTAAGTAGCTTACTTTAAAACTTACTAAAAAACTAAGAATTTATACTTAAATATTTTAATAACTACTTAATAATAAATTCCAAAAATTTAATAAATAATTAATAGTACTTTAAAATAAAAGTTATTAAAATTTTAAGAACTAGTAGTTAAACATTATTAAAATGTTTAAAAAAATAAATTTAAGGGCTAAAATACTACTATTTTAATAACTATTAATTACTAACTTTAAAAAGGATAATAGCTTTTATTTTAAAGTATTATTAATTACTTATTAAATTATTAGAATTTAGTATTAAGTAGTTATTAAAATATTTAAATGTAAATTCTTAATTTTTTAGTAAGTTTTAAAGTAAACTACTTACTTATAAAATATATTATATTTTTAAATAGTTTTTTTATATATATACCAACTTAAACTTTTTAAATTTTAAATATATACTTAAATTTTTATATATTTTTATTTTAGCTTACTATATTTAAATTTAAATACTTTTTAAATTAGTAAAATCTATTATTTAAACTTATTAAAATTAATAGTAAAACTAAATACTATATTAAATAAATTAAAAAACTATATTTTATAAAAACTTTTCTTATATTAAATATTTTTATTTATTACTTATTTTTTATATAATATTTTAAATTATTACTTAATATTATATATAGTAATTAATTAATACTTTTTTTTATTTTTTATTTTTTATATATAGTACTTTTTGTTACGGACGGTAACGGTAAGGCAGCTGCACCTAAAAAGCTAAGAGAACTAATAATAATAGCTAATAAAGCTCTAGAATAGAAACGTATGTTTAAATTAGAAAGAAGAAATTATAAGCAGGCATAAGACACATTAGCACAGGCTAAGATACAAGCTAAAAAATAAGAATAGAAATATAAAACTATGCTATAGGATTAGAAGCAGTCGTGCACGTAATTAGGTAAGACTTAGTAGCTAGAGATATTAGAAGAAGTTAAAAGCTCTAATATCTCTAATAGCCTCTAACAGTATCTAATATACTGCTAATAGGTATATAATATACGTATAAAGGGTTTTCTATAAATATAAGACATAGAACAGCTTAGGGATATTTTGAATTCTTTATAATTACTCTAAAATCAAGATCTTCTCTCTAAGTTGAGACTTGACTTTGAGTGAAATAGTTTAAATACTATCTTATTAAACCTATTATACACTCTCTTCCTATTTTGTGATAAAGACTAAACTCTTTTCTGTTAAACTTAAGGCTATCTATTCCAAATACAGAAAGAGCTAAGAGCTTATTAAGTAATTAATTAAAGTAAAATTACTAATATAAAACGTACCATTAAGTTAAAGTAACTCATAACATTATAACTACCCTTTTAAAGAGTAGAAGAGAACGTTGGATTGATTCTAATATATAAATTTCTAATTACGGTTTATAATAACCTACTATAAGGATAAATAAGAACTCTATTCGTTAGAAGATAGTAGCAGTAAAGAAGAAGTCATAGCAGAACCTTTATCTACTACTAGAAGTATATTAGGAATAAAGAGTACCTAATAAATTATATAAGAATAAAGAGTAGCTATTATAGAGTTACGTGATACCTTAATTAGTATAAAATAACAAGTTAATATAGTAAAAAACAGGAAGGAAGATATGGTAAAGATATACCTACTAGTAAAATTTAATAGTAATAGAAATAATCTTAAGACATTTATAACAGCAATAGACTTATACTATTAGTTTAATTAAGTATTATTTATAACTAATTAGGATTAGATTTTAGTAGCTAGTATAAACATAATAGAAAAGGCTATAAGATGGTTTAAACTACTAGTAAAAAACTACCTAGTAAATAAAGACCTAAATTTAGGAATAGCAGGACTTAAGAACTGTAATAGTAATATAAAGCAAGCACTTAAGAACTACAAGATATTCAAGAAAGAAATGATTATAGTCTTTAGTAAGATTAATAAAGAAATAGAGATAATCTAAAAGCTTTAATAGCTTAAATAATAAACATTAGCAGCTAATTACACAGCAGAATTTAAATAGATTTAATTATAATTAAATTAGGAAGATTAACTATTGATTATGATATACTACACAGGACTAAAAGACAGAATTAAGGATGAAATTTTACGAGAAAAATAACCTAGTATACTTCTAGAAATTATTAAATAAGCAGTGACCATTAACAACTACCAGTACTAGAGAGAGTAAGAGAAGAAAAATAATACTAGGCCAGTAATTCACGCACTATAAAGGAATAAAAAAGATATCTAAACTTATAATGCAATAGAAATCGACCATGTATTAGTTAAGAATACATAAATTAATAAAAGAAAGTAAAATAAATGTACTAAGAAATGAATAGACTAATATGCACGTAAGGCATGCTTAGGGTACAGGAAAAAAGAACATTTTATTAAAAATTACAAATAATAAAGAGTAGATGTTAAATAGGCTTATGTTTAAACTAAGGTACTAGTTAAAATTACTATAGTCTAAGTAGAACTAGCTAAAGACTAAATAACTAAAGAGACAATCACGCAGCAAATCTAGAGAAAATAATACTAAATCTATAAAAGCTATACATATCTTAAATAGGAATGCGAAATATTATACTAGCAGGTTAAAAATTATCTAGTAGAATAAGCTAGTAATATAATAACTACTATATAAGAAATAGTTATTAGATAATATTAAGCCAGCTTTATGGAAGAGACTAATTAATTCTATGAAATTATTTAACAGAAGGGAGGACCCTTCAAAGCAGAAAATTAAAAATTCAGATAAAAACAGGATCTAGAGACTATAGAAGGCAAAGAATTAATGTCTATTATAATCTAATAGTAAGTAAGCTAGGAATATTGCTAGATCTATAGATTAGAATACTATATAAGGGAATACTATATCACTAAACACTAGGAGGTTACCTTAAGAGATGGAATATATAAATACTAATAAGTACTATAGATAGCTAGGAATAAACAGCATAAAGGACTTAGCAGACACGAACTAGCTATATAGATAAACGAAATCTAAAGATAAGAACCTATACTAGTTATGAGTCTAGTAACTTATTACCACCCCGTCAGACATCCCAAACTAAGATAGGATTAAAATAAGAAAACTAATAAAAAACCTATTTTACTAATATTATAGATATAAGATAACAACGCTGCTGAGAGATCTATATTAAAGAAATATTAGATATATAGAGAAAAGATACATACTAGAAAAAACTATAAATAGATAGCTTATACCATAAGGGTCGAAGAACTAAAGATAAGAAGAATACTAAAATAAATAGCTTAGAAATAGGAATTTAACACTTAACAGGAGCTAATCTACACGGATTCTGAAGAAGAACTTCAAAACCCAAAAACGGAAAAACACAAACAATTAAATTGGAATAAATACCAAATAGGATGCTGATATTACTAGGCTAAATACTATTAAAATAAATAGTTAGCTACAGAGTTACATGCTAAGCTAGCAGTATATAAATATTTCTTAAAATAGAAGTACTAAAATTACAGGGGAATAGTAAAAAAGAAATATAAGATTTTAACTAAAGAATAGTACCAACTCTTCAGATGCTCTATCCATAAATCTAAGAAGAAAATACTAAAGAAATAATTAATAATTAAAATAATACTATTAATAAAAAACTAGAAGACCAGTAAGTAACAACTAAGCTGCTAGAGAACTAATTTAAGATTAAAAAATAAACAATAACACTTAATTACACATGACTTAAATGAAAACACGAAAACAAGCTATATATAAATATATATATTAATAGCTTTTAGACTCAAGTACTTATAAACAGCAGAGCTAGTAAGACATTAATATTAAATTAATAGATATAAAGATACTAGATATTAACTAGAGTTTTAGACGAACCTATAAGAGTAGCATATATAGATAATAGTCCAGTAACATTTAGAAAAGGTCTAATTAATCTTAAAATAAAGAATATAACTATTAAAGCAGCAGGGTACACGGATAACCGCCGTATTAAAATTATAGATCTAGGTAGTAAGGATTTCATACTAGGATAAAACTAGCTAGCATAATAGAATCTACTAATTAACTAGAAAATAAAGTCTATAGAAACTAGGAAAAACCACTACAGACAAACGAAAGCTATAATATAGATAAAGAAAACAATTCTTTACGATACTATATTTATTATGCTAAAGGAATACTAAGAGGAATTTAGAAAATAGTTTATTAAAGAAGCTAAAGACTAATTACCGGAACACTAGGATTAAAACTATAAGATTATTCTTAAAAAGGAAATAGATTTAAAACTAGGACTATTATATTAGCTATCTATTAATTAGTAAGAAGAGTTATAATAGTATTTAAATAATAATTTAAAAAAAGGATATATATAGGAAAGTAAAAACATAATAGCATCACCAACACTCTTTGTACTAAAAAAGAATAATAAATTACGACTATATATTAACTACAGATATCTTAATAAAGCTATAGTAAAAAACCGCTACCTAATACTATTAATATTAGAACTTATAGATAAACTCAGAGGAGCTAAATGGTTTAGTCTTTTTAATATTAAGAACAGATATTACCAGATATAAATAGCTAAAGAACATGAATAGATAACTGCATTAAAAACAAGATATAGGTTATTTAAATACCTAGTTATGCTATTTAGACTCATAAATGTACTAGCAACATTCCAGACAATTATTAACCATATACTAAGGGAATATCTAGATGTATTTATAATAGCGTATTTTAATAATATGCTTATATACACAAATGGAACGCTAAAAGAACATGTTAAGTATACTAAAAAAGTATTATAAAAGCTTAAGAAACACAAGCTATATATTTAAACAGAAAAATATATATTCTATAAAAAGAAAGTTAAATTCTTAGGATATCTAATATCCTGAGATAGAATAGCAGTTAATCTAGATAAAACTAAAGACGTTTTATCATAACCTATACTAATAAATACTAAAGAAGTTTATTTTTTCCTCGGATTTATAGGTTTCTGCTGATAATTTATTAAGAACTATTTAAAAATCACAGCACCCTTAATGGAATTACTAAAGAAGGATTAACAATTTAAGTGGGAAGCTAAAGAAAACAAAGCTTTTATAAACCTAAAGAAGATGTTCTAGGAACTACTAATATTAAAGATATTTAATTTATAACTTTAAATAAAGATACATGCGGACGCATTAGATAGAGCTATTAAAATCATCCTACTATAAACACAAGATAATAAACGTAAATATCTAGTAGACTTCTTATCTTATAAACTTATAACTACTAAGTTAAACTATGATATTTATGATAAGGAACTATTAGCAATAGTTTAAGCATTTAAAAAATAGAAATATTACTTAGAAGGGGCCAAGCACCAGATTGTTATCTATTCAGATTACAAAAATCTAACGGCATTTATAATAATAAAGAAGTTAAATTAATAATAGGTTAGATGGTAGGAACTAGTTTCCACATTTAACTTTTAAATACTTTATAAAGTAGGAAAGAAAAATACTGTGGCTAATACACTCAGTTAACAAGCAGACCACATAAGAGATATACTAGAAATACATAATATAATACTTAAGTAAAGACAAGATAGATCTCTAGGAAGCTTATAAATAGATATTAAATCAGTAGTCATTATTGAAAACACTTGGGAAAAACAAATAAGGGAATTTAACAATAAACGACTACTCTAGAATCTAGACTAAGAGATAATTTATATACTAAATAAATTATAAACAGAGCTAATTAGAGATCAACATTCAGCCAAAATGCATGGATATTAAGGAATTAAAAAGACTATAGAACGGATTAACAGACACTTCTAGATTCCGGGAATATAAAGTAAGGTTAGGAAAATTCTTTCTAAATATATTAAGTATAGGAAGAATAAAGCATTAAGACATAAGAAGTATAGACTTATACAATTTATACCTTTACTAAACAGACTATAGAAATTAGTTATAATAGACTTTATTACAGGAATACTGATAGTTATAACCCTAAAGGGCTAATAGTATAACATGATACTGGTTATTATTAATAGACTAATAAAGTACGCTTACTTTGAACTAACTTATATAGAAATTAAAGCAGATAAATTAGCTATATTGCTAATTAAACTCTTAATTACATGACATAAAATGCCATGAGAATTTATCATGGACAGAGATAAATTATTCACATTAATATTCTAGAAGATGTTTATAGGACAGTTAGGGGCAGAACACTGCCTCTTAACAGCATTTCACCTATAAACAGACGGACAGACAGAACGGATAAATTAAATATTAGAATAATACTTACGAATGTACGTTAACGAACCATAAGACAATTAGATTAACTTACTACTGATGGCTAAGTTTATATACAACTCTATAAAGTCATTAATAACAGGAAAATCACTATTCTATGCGAATTATGGTTATGAGCCCACGGCTTATCGAGAACCACGAACATTAAATAAAGTATTAGAATCTATAAGAAGAAAAGTCAAAGACCTATAAATACTTTATAAAGAAATCGCACGGAAAATTACCTATAAAGGTAATCTTAGCAAATAAATTAAAGATAAATCTAGGGTTAAGGGACTAACCTTTAAGGAGGGGGATAAGGTTTTCTTAAAAAAGGAAAATTTAGAAATAAAACAACTATCATGAAAACTGGATCACGCAAAATTAGGACCATTTAAGGTTAAATGATAAATAGGACCTATGAATTATGAACTACAATTACCTAAGGACATAAAAATTTACTTAGTTTTCTATGTCTCTAAATTAGAACCAGCACCATAGGATGCTAAATTATAGACAAAACTCAAACTTAAGGAAGACACTACTAAGTATAAAGTTTAATAAGTTTTAGACTACTAGTGGTTCGGGCGTTAGTGGAAGTACTTAGTTAGATAGAAAGGTTACAGACCTAAAGATAACACTTGGGAACTAATTAGGAACCTAAAGAATAGTTTAGAGCTGATTGACTAGTACTATTAGAAAGAGTAGTAAAGGCTTGCTCTAAGGCTAGGTCCAAAGCATAAGAAGAATACAGAACATTCTATTTGAAACTAGAGAAGGAAGGCAAAGCGGCACCAGACACTGCAGATTATAGTGTGTGAACTTCTTAATCCCGAGAACAGGCTTCTTCCTCTTCAAGAGCTTGGACCTCACGAATTGAGGCCATCTCTCGATCAAACATCTCCTTCTCTTTAGAATCAACTTTCACAAGCTCGTAACGAAGTCGAAGGGCGCGAGAACAGGCCTCTAGGGCATCCTCTTCAGCCTTTTCAAGCTAACAACAAAGTTTTTCCTTATCATGATTAATATGATCCCACTCAGGCTGCGAGACAATCAGATCGCATTTTATATTGCGATCATTACAAGCTAAACAGTGACTGGAGCTTAAATTCACAAGGTAATCATTACCTTAACGGGAACAATTCGAGCAGGGTGTCAGCATGTGACGGGGTTCGTTACAGATCTGGGAAGCTAAACGGTAAGCACGTATTAGAGATGACTTAAGGCGTGTCATCATTAGGAAGCTAAGCAGAAAAGAAAGGAAGCTGAGGGTCTTATAGTTTGGAACACTGAGCAGAAGACCTGCTGCCTTTATACTGCGTATAGAAGGGAGAAACTATCTTCCAGAACAAAGACTTGAAAGAGGGGGATAATGTTATGGACGGTAATAGTAAGGCAGCTGCACCTGAAGAGCTGAGGGAACTAGCAACAACAGCCAATAAAGCTCTAGAATGGAAATATATGTTCAAACTAGAAAGAAGGAATTGTAAGCAGGCACGGGACGCATTAGCACAGGCCAAGGTACGAGCTAAGAAGTAAGGATAGAAATACGGAACTATGCCACAGGATTAGGAGCAGTTGTGCACGTGATCGGGCAAGACTTAGCAGCCAGAGATATTAGAAGAAGCCAGAAGCTCTAATATCTCTAACAGCCTCTAACAGTATCTAACATACTGCCAACAGGTATACAATGTACGCACAAAGGGTTTCCTATAAATATGAGACGTGGGACGGCTCAGGGATATTTTAGATTCTTTATAGTTACTCTAAAATCGAGATCTTCTCTCTAAGTTAAGACTTGACCTTGAGTGAAATAGTTTAAACACTATCTTATTAAACCTATTGTACACTCTCTTCCTACCTTGCGATAAAGACCAAACTCTCTCCTATTAAACCTAGGGCTATCTGTTCCAGATACGGAAAGGGCTAAGAGCTTGTTAAGTAATTAGTTAGAGCAAAGTTGCTAACGCAAAACGTACCATTAAGTTAAAGCAACTCATAACACTTTTATAATAAAAAAAATTTAATAAAAATTATATTAATTAAAAACTTAATTAGTAAGTTATTTAATAAAGTAAAATTTAGTAAATTATTATAATTTAAAAGTTTTAAATTTCTTATAATAATAAAAACACGTCTTTTATATAGTATTTTAAAGTTATTAAAAGTTTTAATTTTAGGTTTTTATTTATTGTGTATTTACACAAAAGTAGTAACTAAACTTTTTATTAAAAGTATTTTTAACTTAGTATAAGTATAGAGCTATTAATCTGATTAAAGGGCTAGTGGCAACTAGACTATTTAGTTTACAGACAAATTCACAGCTTAACTTACTAACAATCGTATTTTTATAAGCGAAACGCTTGGCATTGCCAAGAAATCGCACAGATTTTGCGCGAGCTTTCCTCACAAACTTGGAACTTCCCCACACCGCTCCATCGACAAATTTCACAGGGCCAGCGTTACATACTTATTAAAAAAATAAAAGAAAGAACGGACAGAGAAGCTTCAAGCTGCCGAATAATCAACAGCCTCGACTCAGCAGGACTATGAATCTTGTCCATACCCTAACTCATCGCCTTAAGAGAAAGTCACCAAAGGACTATGCGATCCTCTCTCACCTTTGGAACTCTCAGCCTGATTATGAGGTCACCTATGAGGATATGATGAATAACAGGCGAGACGGAAAACCCGGATACGAAAAGATCGTAGGAGCCTGCAATGAAGCAGCCCGCCATGGCTACGAATATGTTTGGATTGATACCTGCTGCATCGACAAGAGGAGCAGTGCTGAGCTATCCGAGGCGATAAATTCAATGTTCCGCTGATATGCAGAAGCTAGCGAATGCATTGCATATCTTTCAGACGTCCCGAGCGATCTTGGTGATGAAATGCTGAAGAAACGTTTCCGACAAAGCAGATGGTTCACAAGAGGTTGGACGCTTCAGGAGTTGTTGGCGCCACGGAAACTGTTGTTCTATGACGAGAACTGGAAATTCATCGGCGATCGGCTGCGGTGGAAGAGCATTATCGCAGACATCACAAATATTCATGAGGATGCGTTAATGGGTGACCTCAATTGGATCAAACGCTACAGCGTGGCTCAAAAAATGTCCTGGGCGAGCGAAAGGAGCACAACTCGTCCAGAAGACATCGCATATTCCCTGATGGGAATATTCAACGTTAATATGCCTCTCTTGTATGGAGAGGGAAAGAGCATTCCTCAGGCTGCAGCAAGAAATTATACAAAACTCGGACGACCAAACCATATTCTGTTGGGATGCACAGGTGCCGGCCTTAAACTCACCCGGATTTGATATTTGTGGTCTACTCGCCCCTTCTCCCCGGGAATTTCGATTTTCATATGACTATGTACTTGACAAATCTTTCCAAGCTGCCGAGCCATATTCAATGACTAACACAGGTATGAGAATTACTGGCCCACTACACCAGATTGGATCAGACTATCGGCTTGTCCTCAGGTGCTACGATGCGACTCAATCCCACGCAGTGCTGAAGCTTCCGCTCCGAAAGCTGCATAAAATTGGAGATCAATACGCTCGAATTTCTGACGGTCTACCATATCGAGAGGTCGATGTCCGGAAATTCGATGTCGGATCCGAGTTGAAGACCATTTACATCAAGCAAGAAATTCCTGAACAAATTGTAGTTCAAGAAATTGGGAAAGATATCAAATTTAGGCTGCCCAAAAAAGAGCTGCTGGAGGCAGGATTTATTGTTCGAAAAGTATTTCCTTCAGAGCAGTGGGATGAGTTGGCGGGAGTCATCATTGCACCGAAGTATGGAGAAATGAGTCCTAGTTTCGCAAATTTCACCTGGCATGTATCCGTAGCACTGAAGAACTTATCTCAAAGTGTTTCAATTACAGCATTCCTAGGCTACAATGGAAGGAGCAATACGAGTTGGTGCAAACTGTTCCACGGGGATTTTGAGGCGGACATGGAGACTTTCTGGAGAGGCGAAGCAATGGACCTGAAATCAGAAGACACTATCCAAACTAGCTCAACAGTTGAATTTAACTTCAATCAAGAGCAGTGGGAGTTTCATATAACAGTAAAATATCCCGAACACTTGGGCAAGTCTTCAGGCCCAAACGCATTCGAGTTGGATATCGGAATCAGCTCCAAACGAATTCTTCAATACCCCAATCTTAAAGCTTGGAAGGCTGTGGAGACAGCCAATAGTAAATCGAAGAAATGGCACAACGTATCGAAGTATGAAAAAATGGATAGAAGGTTGTACCACAATGATGACGAGGATGACCGGGGCTTTTGGGAATCAAAATCGATGAAGAAAATGGAGAAAACGAAAGAAATGAAAGTAGAGGAGGACGAGATGGAGGTGCAAACTAACGATGAAGATTTCCCGACGCGGAGGTCAAAACCGCGGAAGAAAATAAGGGAAAATGAAAGAGAAGATAGTGTAAGAGCAGGAGTAGAAGAGCTATGATAATGTCTTTGGGGTTTTACCACCGAAGAAGTATAGAATAAAACTGGATAAAATGAAACCAGAAGCGATGGAACATAAAAAGAGCAAGGAATTTTACTGTGGAGAAGGAAAGAGAGGATTAGGGGACTAGCGAAGAAAAAAAAGGAGAGGGAAAATGAGGAGGAGAGTGGAGGAGAGGAAGTAGGAGGGTAGCATAAATGAGGACAAATCTGGCGTGCTATCACAACCTAGAACATTTCAGGTTACCTCACGCACGCCAAAATTTTCAAAGGCTTTATCATAACCAAATGTTTACTTGACCTTCATCCTTGAGGTTGCTCGTATTGATTGTGCTCGTGCTGCGAGGTTGAAAGTGAAATAGGTTCTTTAAGCGAGATGAACTCGAACGACGTGGCCATAACGACTACCACCATAACCATCTCGCCGCTCTTGGAGACACCTTTGATACCAGCACTGCGGTTCTATAAGGTATAGTCGTCTAGGTCGAGTTAGCGAGCTGCAGCACGAAGACGAAGCAATTAGATCAAGACACCTAACGGGTTTCACCCAACTCTGTATTCTGCATCGGTGTCCCTTTAGGGTGAGAAGACAGTACCATGAATAGAATCTGTAGGCTTTGTGCAAGTACAGGAGAAGCTTCCGTCTCTATCTTTACTTATAGATCCCATGCCTTAGGCTAGCGATTAGATTCCCACTATCTTGAGGTAGGCGGGGAAATGGCTCGTTCCACATAATCCTCGATGGAAATGTTATTAGCCGGCGGCCGGCGAAACTGGGAAGAATCCATATTGAATGTAGGAGTATAAAGGGATAGATGGAAAAGATAGACCACTTGAGGGCGGACAGGGGAGGAAGAATGTAAGGATGTTTTCTTTTTAGGCTCGAAATGATTCCTGCCCTTGCTTGCGCCTGTCTTGCACAGGCAAGAAGGATTGTGCTCTCGCGGGAATTATTAAAAGGGATGTAAGCACTTACTGTACGCTACTTTTCAACACCTTTTTTTCAACGCAATTAATATAGATAGTACACAAAGTAGTGAATAGAATTAATTGTACGTGTTCTTAATACTTTGTTGCAGCTCCTTATACTCAAATTACTTTGTGAAGGCGCGCAGGATAGCTATTCACAGTCTTGTTAATCTTCTTAGCCTTCATCTCTGCCCATATTTTATAGAACCCCTGTACACCTGTATGAGCTATTACGCAGCGCATTTAGTAGAACTTCTTACGTAGTACTTTAACTCAGGTCTCTATTATTAATAGATCAGAAGATTTGGGAGGGCCGTTAAGGTAATTTATACCACTGTAATTCATCCACTTTAACGCTGACTTTAAGAGGTAAGCAGAGTCGCGATGACCTCTGTTAGGCGGCGCAACGACTCGCGGCGGCGTAGAAAAGACCTGAAGCTTCCTTTTACGATAATCTAGCATTCTGGCAGCAGGATTAGTGAATTGCGCGCGAAAAGTAGGGTATAATTCACCTATAGAGTCGCGGTTGAGATGTTGTTTACTGGTGTTGGTACGAGCGTATAGTAAGCGCTTACATCCCTTGTAATAATTCCCGCGAGAGGGATTCTAGTTCGCCCCAGCTTGACGGTAAGCATCGCCTCTTGAAGCAGGTGGAAGTTTTGAAATCAAAAATGCTGCTACCCAGACATAGCTGTCCAGAGGACAAACACTGGTACCATGCACTAAGAAGGCTCTTAATGTAACCGAGCAGCATCGTCGCTGATCCCCCTTGCCAATCCTTTTTCCCCCCCCTGTCGATCCTTATAAAGATTACAAATCACTCTCAGAGCTCATCTCCCTCATTAGTTATGTACGATAGCTCTCCATAGTTTTCATTTCATCGAGTTCCCTCCAACTTCTTGTGTACGTCCAAGGTTGCTCAGTGACACTTAACTTAGTTGAAAAGAATGCAGATACAACATGATTTGAGAATCTTCGAATATAAGGACCCAGTTATGGAGAAATTACTTACTAAATTTAGCTAATTCGTATTTGTTTATATAAGTGAAGTTTAGTGCAGCTAGAAGAACCGTTACGGACGACCGTAATTAACTTTTCGGCGTTACAATCGAGGCGTTGCAGCTCCAAAAGAACTGGCCGCGAAACAGAGCTGTACATAGTCATCTGACTAAGTTGGATGAGTACATCGAGAAGTTCGATTATGGCGCCAAACTACATGCATAAGGCGATTTTGACTCCCTACATCCACACATAAGCGACGTCGATTTTAGCCCCTACGTAAGCTCAACTTGCTCTCCGTCCTTACAAACATAAGCTGAGATTGAACTCATACAGGTGTTGAAGGTGGTATGTTTGTTTGGATTATGTACGTTGGAAGTCCTGTTGGGAGTCCGGTATGCGCGTTGATAAAGACCAATGCATGAAGGTAAATGTTCTCACGTTCCCCAATATTCATCACTAAATTGTCTATAGAAGCATCATGATGAGAAATATTGCATGGAACACCAGTGCAGTGCCGTTACATCATGGGTGAGTCGCCAGGGTGGTAACACGTGTTCTCGTCGAAAAGCTAACTATTCGGTAGTGTGAGGGTTGCTTGCCAGTTGATTACTACAAGGACGTACCCAAATTTGCTGCCAGAGTCGAAGCCACAGACGATGCCGTGGGAGTCGAAGACCACACCGAGACATCCGTCGAAGTAGCGGCTGAGACGCCGCTTGAAGCACGAGATGAGGAACTCGCGTCGCCCTGTCTACAGTGTAACCGAGTGCAGGGAATCAATGTAGCAACCCAAAATCAATTGAATGAGTGGAAGACACGATCTATATACACAATCGAGATGGATTATACGTAAGAGAAAACAACCAGCAGACGCAGTGAGGGCCTAATGTGTTGGAGGCCTGATGTGATAAGGGCCTCATGCGATGAGGGCCTAATTGTGACAGAGAGCCTAAATGTGATGAGACAAGACGAGGGGTTACTTGGTGACATACAGCGCACGTACAGATTCAACGTCTGCATGAATAT
>ML994779.1:0-17649 GCA_010093925.1 Zopfia rhizophila CBS 207.26
ATTAAAAAAGCTTAAAAAAGTTAAGAAAGAGCTAAAGAGGCTGCTTAAGAAAGTTAAAAAAAAATAACCTACTAAACTTACTAAGCTAGTAAGGTAAAAAAAAAAAAAAAAAAAAAAAAAAAAACCTAAAAAAGAATTAACCTACTGAACTAGCTAAGCTGGTAAGGTTAAAGAGAGTTAAAAAGAAACTATAAGAGAAGCTTAAAAAAGTAAAGAAAAAGCTAGAGAAATTAAAAAAAGTTAAGAAAAAGCTAAAGAAAAAGTTTAAGAAAGTAGAAAAAAAATAATCTACTAAACTAGTTAAACTAGTAAAATTAAAGAAAGTTAAGGGAAAACTATAAGAGAAAATTAAGGGAGTAAAGAAAAAGCTAGAAAAGTTAAAAAGAATTAAGAAAAAGCTAAAAAAGCTTAAGGGAGTTAAGAAGAAACTAGAGAAGAAACTTAAGAAAGTAGAAAAAAAATAACCTACTAAACTAGCTAAGCTAGTAAGATTAAAAAAAGTTATAAAAAAAATAACCCACTAAACTAGCTAAGCTAGTAAGGTTAAAGAGAATCAAGAAAAAGCTATAAGAGAAAGTTAAGAGAGTAGAGAAAAAACTAGAAAAGTTAAAAAAAATTAAGAAAAAGCTAAAAAAGCTTAAAGAGATTAAAAAAAAGCTAAAGAAATTAAAAGAAGTTAAGAAGAAGCTAGAGAAGAAGTTTGAAAAAAATAGAAAAAAAATAACCTACCAAACTAGCTAAGCTAGCGGGGTTAAAAAGAGTTAAAAAAAAAACTATAAAAAAAGCTTAAAAAAGTTAAGAAGAAACTAGATAAGTTAAAAGGTATTAAAAAAAAGCTAGAAAAGAAATTTAAGAGAGTAAAAAAGAAGTAACCTACTAAGCTAGCTAAGTAAATAAAATTAAAAAAAAAATTAAAAAAAAGTTACAGAAGAAAATTAAGAGAATTAAAAAGAAACTAAAAAAATTAAAAAAAATTAAAAAGAAGTTAGAGAAGCTTAAGGGAGTTAAGAAGAAACTAAAGAAATTAAAGAAAGTTAAAAAAAAGCTAGAGAAAAAGCTTAAAAAAGTAGAAAAAAAATAACCTACCAAACTAGCTAAGCTAGTGAGGTTAAAAAGAATTAAAAAAAAAAAGCTATAAAAAAAAGCTTAAAAAAGTTAAGAAGAAACTAGATAAGTTAAAAAAAGTTAAGAAAAAACTAGAGAAAAAGTTTAAGAGAGTAGAAAAGAAGTAATCTGCTAAGCTAACTAAACTAGTAAAATTAAAAAAAGTTAAGAAAAAGCTATAAGAGAAAGTTAAGAAAGTTAAGAAAAAACTAGAGAATTTAAAAGAAGTTAAGAAGAAGTAAGAAAAGCTTAAGGAAGTTAAAAAGAAACTAGAGAAATTAAAGAAAGTTAAAAAAGAGCTAGAGAAGAAGTTTAAAAAAGTAGAAAAAAAATAACCTACTAAACTAGCCAAGCTAGCGAGGTTAAAAAGAGTTAAAAAAAAAGCTATAAAAAAAGCTTAAAAGAGTTAAGAAGAAACTAGATAAGTTAAAAAAAGTTAAGAAAAAACTAGAGAAAAAGTTTAAGAAAGTAGAGAAGAAGTAACCTGCTAAGCTAACTAAACTAGTAAAGTTAAAAAGAGTTAAGAAAGAGCTATAAGAGAAAGTTAAGAGAGTTAAGAAGAAACTAGAGAATTTAAAAGAAGTTAAGAAGAAATAAGAAAAGCTTAAGGGAGTTAAGAAAGAGCTAGAGAAGAAGCTTAAGAAAGTAAAAAAAAAAGCAACCTACTAAACTAACTAAACTAGTAAGATTAAAAAGAATTAAGAAAGAATTATAGAAGAAGCTTAAGAGAGTAGAGAATAAGCTAAAGAAGTTAAAAAAAGTTAAGAAAAAGTAAAAAAAAAAACCTTAAGAAAGTTAAAAAGAAAGAAGCTTAAAAAAGCTAAGAAAAAGAAGTAAGTTAAAGAGAAGAAATAGAAACTAGTTAAATAAAAAAAAAGAGTCTAGATAAAAAAAAGTGATATAAATAAGCTAAATATAAGTTATTTAAAATAAAAAATAATTAAAAAGATATCTAGAAAGATATTTAAAAAAATTTCTAGAAAAATACCTAAGAAGATACCCAGAAAAATACCTAGAAAGATACTTAGAAAAATACCTAGAAAGATACCTAAAAAGATACCTAGAAAGATATCTAGGAAGATACTTAAGAAGCTATTTAGAAGACATGTATAATTAAAGAGTAGAAAAATCTTATAAGTAAAAAATAAAAGTCTCTTATTAAAATATAATAAAATATAAAGCAGCTTAATTTACTATAGAATAAGAGACTTAATTAAAAGCTTAGTTAAAAGCTAGCTAAAAAAAAAGCTTAAACCTTTAAAAGGTATAGATACTGCTTAAAGAGAATTATCTACTTCTATAGAAAAAAACTAAAGACAAATTATCTAGGTTAACTTTAAGAAACTAATTAAATTTATAACTTAAGTAAAAGACAAAGCATTAATAGCTATAACTTAAATAAAATAGTAAAATTAAATACCTGCTTTATATAATATAGATTCTTTAGTAAAAAATGCCTTTAATTTACTAGCTTCCCTCTCTAGCTAGAATAAAGATACTTATAAAGTTAAAATAAAATTCAAAATCCTTAAAAAGAGTATTTAAAAGAATGAAAATAGTATTAATGTTAATTTCTCTAATCTATAAAAGTTAAAGCGTATAGTAATTAGATATATAAGAGAGTAAAATAGTATATAAATCTGTAATATAAAAAAACACATACTAAATTATAATATATACTTTAAGAATGTCACCACAGATAGTATGAATACTATACTTTTAATTCTAATATTATAAATAGGCGCTGTTTAACTAAGTTTTCTACCTAAAAAAAACTTTAATTTTTAGACTAATTTAGTGTCTAGTTAAGCTAACTTAGTATTTAATTTAAAAACTAAGCAGGAGAGTAGTTCAGAGTCTAGATATAAAAAACATTAAAAGATATATAATTATTTTTTATAAATTTAATTAATAGTAATTTTTAAGGCTAAAAACTACTAATCTAGAGAGCACTTATTAATAGAAAGTAAAATTATAGAAAATAGAAATTATTCTAAGATTTTAAACTAGATCTATCTTTAGGCGCATTAGTGTTTTATATATCTCTTTTTCTATAATTTTATTATTATTTTTTATATTTCTATATATTTTTTCTTAGTTCTCCTGCTTCTAAATTTACTATTATATAGTCCTTTATTTAATTAATTCTCTAAGCTATTAACTATACTAGTTAGATGATTCTAGTCTACTAATTATGTTAAAAATAATATTATTTATTTAAGAGAACCACTTAAGATAACTAAACTATTTAAAATTACTAAATTACTTAAAATAACTATAATTACTTAAGATTACTAAAACTACTTAGGATAATTAAAACTACTTAGGATAGTTAAACCACTTAAGATAACTAATCCACTAAGAATATAATAAAATAAATAACTTAGTATTACGGATCTTGCCTAATTAATAAATAGAGAATCTAATAAAGTTATATTTATTTATGCCTAGTTTATAATAATCCTGCGTAATAAAGTATATAAGAAAATATAAAAGTATATAGATATATAATATAAACCTTTATATACTAAACCTTAAGATATGTTTTAAGGACCTTATAGTAAACGGGACGAATACTATACTTCTAATTCTTAAATTAGAAAGAAACAGTATTAAATTTCTAGTTACTCTTAAAATAAGCTTTAAGTTATAGACTAAATAAGTAGCTAGCTTTACTAACTTAATATCTAATTTAGAGATCAGGCAGGAAGGTGAGTTTAAGCATAGAAAAAATTATCTAAGAATTTAAATAAAATATTCTAATAAGCTAAATAATAGAGAATAGAAATTTACTTTTTATTTTACTCTCTAATTTTAACTATTTTTAGTAATAATTTAGATAGGAGGTTAGCGTGATTAGGGCTTAGTAATCTTAAGTTAAAAAAAGCCTTTTTAGATACCCTATCTAGTTAATTAATCTAATATAGAAGTTAATTAAGTTTAGTTATATATTTATTTTTTTAATAAGAATCCGTTACTGAAAAATACGCGGGTTATAATTTTTAACTAACTAATAAAAGTAAAATAAATAGCTGCTATTATTATTCACGTTTACTAATAATATAATACTATTTTAGGCTTAATATCTCTAGTAATAATTATAAGCCTATAGTCTTTTTTTAGACTTTTCTTTTCTATTAGTAATTGCTTAAGATATAAGTGCTAGAAGTTACTAGAAATAGTATTTCTAAAGAACTAGTCTAATTTTAGTCTCTTTTTATTTTAAGAGGTGTTTATTTATAGCATTTTACTAAAAGCTAAAAATAATTCTATTAATATTAAATTTATCTTACTAAGTCTAAGCCTAAAACATACTAGTATTATATTATATAACTATTTTTCTTTTAATATAACCTAAACCTTCTGTATGTTTATATTTTTATTAGTGTAATTTACTATAAAAATTTTTATATATTTTTTAGGCTAGATTATTTAGGCTTATTATTTTTCTAAAATTATTATTATCTATACCTATTAAGCGTAGTATAACTATTCAGTTTTTAATTAATTTAATAATTTAATATTAAATATTATTTTAGTAAAGGCTAAAAGTATATAATAGTTAAGAATATATACAAGTCTATCCACATTAAATTACGTAATAAAAGGGGTTTAAGATATATAAGAAATATAAACTAGTAAAAGCAAATATCTATTTTATTTACAGCTTATAATATAAAGTAAAGGATTATTATTACTTTATATAGTATATACAACGCCACAATTACGTTTGTAATAATAAATATAAGTAATAAATTCTTATACTTTAGATTAATTTACCCCGAGTTCTTATATTAATAAAGCAGTAAATATAAATATATTAAAAATAAAAGTAGTATTATTATAAGGAAAAAAAGTACTAATTTATATATAAAAAATATATATTAGTTCCTATCTTAGATAAGGAGGGCTAATAAGATTTTATATTAAAAAAATTTTCTTATTTAAAAAGATAGATAATAATATTATATATTATAAGAATAATAACTATTATGTATAGCAGCCACGTAATTAAAGGTCTAATAAATAAATAGTAGATAAAATAAATAAGCTAACTATATATAAGTTAGTAAGTATAGAGATATTAATAAAGATTTCTATATTTATACTAATAATAAATTAGAGAGTATATAAAATAGCTAAGTCTAACTAATTAACTTAACTATTTAAAATAAGTTTAATTATGATTATAATTATATTAGCTATAAGTAAACCTACTTAAATAAAGCTAAATAGAAAAGTTAAAGTCTATTTTTAGTAATTATTTACTCTAATAACCCTATACCTCTGGTTTATTCTGTCTGGATTAACTTTTAGATATATAAGCTTAATAGTAAGTATTAGTCCGCCTTAGAAGTAAATAAGATAACTAAGAAAAACAGTTTATATTATTTTAAAAAAGAAATAAGTTATAGAAATTTTAACTAGCTATAGTTTAAATAGTTTTTTTTTATATACTAGACGCTTTAATTTTTGTTTTTTTTATATACTTAATTAGTTTATCTAATCTAGTTTAATATCTAGCTATAATAGAAGTATTATATAAATAAGGCTTTATTAGTATCTCAGTACTATAATTTATAAATTACTATATTAAGAGTTTTTTATTAACTCTTATTATATCTACTATACTTAGAAGTATGTTTTCTTTAGAGAATAAATAACTTCCCCTAATAAAACTATACATAACGATAATAGAAATGAATTTTTATGTGAATAGAATATTCTAAATATTTAAGCTTTAACTTTAATCTAGTAGAAGACACTAATAGATATTATAAGTAGAATAAAGTTTATATTTTAAGTAGCTATAAGATTTCTTAATATTCATATTCTCTATAATTTAATGCTATAAGTACTAGGAATAGCTTAAGATTATAAATTAATTTAACTATATTCTTTAGCTAGTGGCTTTAGATAGCTAGTTATTTTATTATTAAAAACTCTATATAAATAGCTTATTATATATAGTATTAAGACATAGCTAGCGGCGAATATTATTGTAGAGACTAAATAAAATTAATAATTACTTAAATACTATATACTTTATTAGTAGATAAGTCTTAGTATATTTAGGCTAAAAATAGCTTTATATACTAGTTATTATATAAATTAATAAAGTTATCCTGTAGAGCACATAAATAGGCCTCTAGAGTATATAAGTAATTATATAATAAGAAATAAAAATACTATAAAAGCTACCTTATAGATATGGAGTATATAAAATAAGGAGGTAACTTTAGTCACTTATATTTCTTTCTTATATTACTAAAGTAAGATATTAAGGACTTGGTAAAAAAAGCTACTAGATACTATAAATAGATTTAAGTCTATATTCTAATAACTATAAGTACTTACTAATACTTATATTACCTATAATTTAGTATTACTAGTACTAGAGATAAACTAAGATTATAAATTAATTAAATTATATCCTCCTATTAGTAATCTTAAATACTTAGTAACTTTATTATTAAAAAGTTTATATAAATATGCTCTAGTATATAGCGTTAAGGCATAACTATTAGTAAATATTTATAATATAAAAAAAATATAAGAATAGAAATTATATTAAATATTACATGTTTTAGTAGTGGATGAGATTATATAAATCTTAAAATATCCAAACCTTACATAAATTCTTAGCTTAGAATATAGTTAATAAAGGCCTTTAAATTACTAAAATTAGCCTTATAGGTTAATCTGATAAGAAATTTATAAATTTATAAATACTTATAAGAGTTTTAGTTAAAATACTTATGTAATTTAGCTTTATATTTATTTTAATAAATATAAAGCCTATAGTATGTAAGGCTTATAGTATAAGAAAATAGTTTTAACTATATAAATCTAAACCCTATAGCGCTAGAGTGAGATGTGGAAGGGTATACTAAAATATTAATATAATAAAAAAACTAAATAAATATTATTATAAGAAATAGTATTAGACTCGCTACGTATAAATATCTGTCTTATTATTAAAAAAAGAGACTTATATTATACTTTATTAATTAGTATAGCTTTTTATAAAGATATAGCTAAGCATATATAAAAAAGAAAAGAATTATATACTTATTTTAATTATAACTTTAATATATCTTACATCTCTATAGTAGTGGATATATTATACTTTTAAAATATAAAAGTCTGTTTTAAGCTGCCTTAATTAGCTAACTAGTAGAAAAAATAAAATATAAAAAAGCTTTATACCTCTTAAAATAATACTATTTAAATAATTTATTTTCTAAAATCCTATTAGCGATCTTTCTTACTTTGAAGATAAGTAACTTAAAGACTATAGTTAAGAATCTTACTATATATTAAAATATAGTACATGAGAATACTTTATACCTTTTAGAAAATAGCTAATAGTATTAAAATACTTCGTTTTTAGTTAAACCCAATAGCTTAAATAAAGTAATTATTATAATAAAACTAGTATATAATAATTAGTATATATTATTTAATTAAATTCTAACATAAAATAGATATCTAGTTAGTACTAGAATGTAAAAGTAATATAGAAAGTAGTAAGATAAATATATAAGCTATACTTTAAAAAATTTTTAAAAATTTACTAAATAGCTTATATAAAGATAACTACTTTATCTTATAAGATAAGTATTTTATAACTTTTTTTTTTCTATTAGGGGTAAGAATAAATGCTTTAGTTAATCCACTTTAACATAAACTTACTTAATAAGATATAAGGATTAGAAGTTTTAAAAATATATATAGCTATATTATGTGCTATCTAGAGGAGTTAGATAATTAACTTAATAACTTTAAAAATAATATAAAAGAAATAAAGAATATTACTAAAAGAGTTAAAACAGAATTTGCTATAAAAAAATAGGAATAGATAGAACTAACTAAGAAGACAAATAGGGAAAGGCTAAAAATAATAAAAATAAAACCTAAAAAAACAAAAACACGTATTACTTAAGATAGAAGAGAAGAAAATAGTTAAATAAAACAGTCTTTCATTATTATACATTTATTATAAGAAAGTAGGTTGAATTTAAATTTCTATTATTAATCTTTATATTATATTTATATATTAATTAGTAATAAGTTAGCAGATCTTATATTAGCTAAAAAGATTTATTATATAATAATATTTTTTTAATTACGTGCTTGAATATACTTGTGTTGAGATTAAACTAAAGTTTATTAATAAGCTTTTATATTAAATAACTCTACAGAAATTTACTTTTACTTCTTTATATTTAATTTAGCGAAAATATGCTGGTGACTTTTTTATTTATAGAAAATATAATTTACTCTAAAAGCTAATTTTACTTAGCTAGTGTTTATAATTACGTATTTAAAAAGTCTTACTAATATTTAAAAATATTAGCCAGCTTAAAAGTGAATAAAACTAGAGTAAAATAAGAAATTTCTATTATACTATTATTATAATAGTACTGCTTACTCTGTTTACTATAGGCTATATAATATTATAACTAGCTACGCTAGCTATAATCTAGTATAGAGCCTAAAGTATAACTAGCTTATACTTAGGTTATATACTACTTTATTTAGAAGTGAGCCTCCTTTATACCTCTTTTCTCTCTATCTTAGTATAGCTAAAATAGAGCTAACTTATTTTATTAATCTGTATTAATACTATAACGCGTGAAGACTGAGCCTATTATTATATTACACTAAGATTAATCTAACTTAGCTAGATAATAGTGACATAATATTAAGGTTAAGCTACGTAATTAACTTAAGCATTTAATTCACTAATAACTATACCTAGAGAATTAATTACATGACTACGTTAAGTCGTTAGTTTGTTAACTATATAATCTCTACTAAAAAGCTCTATAGCAGTAGGTAGTTAAAACCCTAAGTAATAGCTTATATAAGCTTTATATAGCAGATCTTAAGAATAACTTAGCAGATAACTAGAAGACCTATAGTAGTAGATAATATACCTATTAGATTAGAAAAAAGCTATAAGAGCTCTAGTGAATTCTTTCTCCCCCTCTTTATTATCTTTTTTATGCTAGAGAAACTAACCCCTGTGAGCACTACTAGCTTATCTTCTTTATACTAGAGAAACTAATCTCTATAAGCACCACTAGCTTATCTTCTTTATATTAGAGAATTAGCTAATTACTTCACCCTACTAAGAGCCAGAAGCTCTATATAAATATAAGAATAAATAGATTAGGACTATAGGAAAGCTCTCTACGCTAGAGATAAAAGTTAATTCTAAGACAATAGCCACTAATAATAACTATATATTTATTTCTAAGTTACTTAAGTGTGCTGCCACGCACTACTCTAATAATATAATTAGAGAAGACTACACTATTAAGAAGCTCTGTATTTAGGTATGATATAATAAGAAACTTTTTATAGCTACTACTAAAAGCACTATCTAGAGAACTAACACCTATAAGCCTTAGGAGATAAAGGTTACGCTTTCTACCCTAATAACTCTTAATTAAGTAATAATTGCTAGCAAGCTAGAGTATAGCTATCTTAAAGTATTTATATATTATGACTATATTAATACGCTAGGAAAAGCGCTTAACACGGCTGAAATTAAGCTTAATAAGGCTAGAGATAAGCTTACTAAGCTTTATTAACTACTAAACAACACGCTTAAGCACGTAGCGGATTAAGAGAATAAAATTAAAATACTAAAGATATAGATAAAGAAATTCACGTATAATATATATTTTTTTCTCTCTGTAAAGGCTAGCCTAGCGCTATTATTAATACTAGTAAAAAAGACACACTTTATAGCTCTACTATAGACTCCTTAGAACTAGGCTAGCTATATCACTATAGAACCTAATAATAGTTCTAATATAAAAGATCTTAGTAACTAAACTTCTTAAGTATTACTTTATCTACCTACTACTCTACTAGCTATGTTTATTATAGGTAGCTATTAAGGTAACAGCTACTTAGCATAATTTCCTAATCTACTAATACTTAAGAACAGTAAGAACGTTACCTTTAATTAATAGAGAGATATCTTAGAGAATAAGATACGTGCTAACTAAGACTAGTTTACTAAAGCTAGTAAGTAAGCTATTTAAAAGAATATTATCTCTTATATACGTATATATACAGAGAGTCCTGCCAACCAGTACCTCTTAATACTTATATATATAATAAAAAAGAGTAAGTAGCTAGTTAGCTACTAGTATATAGTAAATTACCTAAAGAGAATATATAATAATCTATATAAGAGACTTAATATTTACTATAATTTCTAGAAGCTCTATCTTAAAGACCTTACTAACTTTATTATATTTTAAAGTGATTTTTTTTATCTAGCTTAAAAACGCAGCCTACCTATAGACTAATAAGTAGAAGAATTTTATAAGAAGTTTTTAGACATTTTATGTACGCAAATAGGCATCTACTAATAGTAGTACTATAACTAGTATAATAAGTATATAGACTTAGTTTAAGACTTTACTAGAGAGCTAGCTCTCAGCGCCAGGAAAGCTACTAAGTAAATTAATAAAAAAACTAAAAAGACTTAGCTACTGTTAACTTAGTAGTTTTATTTAAAAGCTAAGTATTTAACTTACGTAGTAACTACTACTATTCTACTAATACCTATTCTTAAGCTAGCTAGTTACTATAATTACGGGAAACTTAGTTACTTTATAAAAAACTATTAACTATTTACTTAAGCTATAGCTAAAGTAATTAAGCTTATAGATATTAATAAAAAACTCTATACGCCTTAAGACACTAGTAATAATAAGAAGTTTTAGCTTATTATAAAGGAACTATTAAAAAAAGACTTACCTTAAAGAAAGTCTTTTTTTTAAAGTTATCTCTTAAAGCTACTAACTAGTTTAACTTTTACTAACTACTATTTAGTGGACTGGCTTTTATCTTATTTTATTATATCTCTACTAGTAAACTAGCTATTAAGCTAAGCAGCTTTTTTAATACTAAAACTAGTAGTTTTATTTTAATACACCTAAAGTACATACACGCTATTAAGAAAGGGCTTAAGATAAAAACTTACTAGATAAAATCTATTTCTCTAGCTAGCTATAATAATAGACTAAATAGATAAATAAATAAGTACTTTTAGGCTAATCTAGTACTAGATAATTATTATTTATTAACTTATTTTATTTTCTGTAATATTAGCCGCCACGACCTTATAATTAGCTATAAGTTATTTAAAGATATAGGTATATTAATTAACTATAAGGAGTAAGTACTTAAATAGCTAGATAATAAGCTAATTAACTACAAACATAATATTATTATTCTAATGTAAAGTCTATTAACTAAAATTAATCTCTTATATTAAGCTAATACTAACTGACGTGATAAGCTAATAAATATAGTAATTTTATAGTATATCTATAAGCTACTTTAGCACTTATTCTAACGTATTATATACTAAGAGAATTTTAAGAAGATAAAAGAGTAACTTTACCTATAATAGTAGCTAGAGCTAAATAAGTAAACTTTATATTTTTAGCCTATCTCACGTAAAAACCTCTTTAAGACAGGCCTTAAGATTAATACTATAAAAGCTATTACCTTTATAATATACGTATAGCAGAAGGAAACTATACTAGAGTATACTAGTATTTATAAAGTAGATAAGCTTATTTAGAACTATAGAGACCTTATAAGAAAGTCTTCCTTCTAAGGCCTTAAAGACTTCTTAGTAAAATCTTTACTAGAAGGGCCCTATTAATTAAATAAAGACCTTATAGAAAAAGAGAAACTTTAATAGCTTATTAAATAGAAACTATTTTACCCTAGCTACGCCAGCGTGACTTAGGCCTACTTTTTAAAAAAAAACTTAAATATACTACCCCCGCATTATAAAGGTGTTAACTATAATATTAAACTAATAGCTAAAAATATATTAATATTAAGTTTATTATATAGTATATCTTTTAAGCAGCTATAGTTTATTAAGACCTATTTAAATAACTACCTTAAATAAGGAGTTATTACTTATAGTGACGCTTTATATACTTCCTTAATATTATTTACTAAAAAGTCTAGAAAAGAGTAGTACTTCTATATTAACTATTATAAGCTTAATACTATTATAAAGAAAAACGCTTATTTAATCTTGCTAATTTAGGAGACCCTTACCTGCCTAGTATGTATAAGAGTATTTACTAAGCTTAATATATAACAGGTCTTTTATTATATACGTCTAAATAAGAATATAGAGAACCTAACTATATTCTATACTTAGTATAGGAATTATAAGTATTATGTGTTACTATTTAGTCTCTGTAATAGCTCTACTATATTTTAGCACTATATTAATAAAGTATTTCATAGCCTACTAGATGACTTTTATATTACTTACTTTAATAATATCCTAATCTACTCTAAAGACCTGCTGTAGTATAAGAAGTATATTATTTAGATATTAAGATGTCTCCAGAATATAGACCTCTAGGCAGATATTAAAAAAAGTAAGTTTACTATTACTAGAACAAAGTTTCTAGGCCTTATTATTAGCATAAAAGGGATCTAAAAGGACTTTGAGAAGGTTACTACTATATAAGAATAGCCAGTACCTACGTCAGTTAAAAGCCTGTAATTCTTTCTAAAATTCTGTAATTTCTACAAAGCTTTTCTAAAAAACTATAGATATATTATTTAACTGCTTATTAAGCTGCTTAAAAAGGGTATATAGTATGCCTTTAGTAAATACAAGCTAGCAGCCTTTTAGTAAGCTAAAGATTTAATACTATTAGATAATATTTTAGTTTACTACTTGTTCTACCGCCAAACGCGTATGGAGACAGACGTAAGTAATAGAATTATTATAAAAATACTATTATAGCTCTAAGAGAATAGCTTTTAGTGACCTATAGTTTTCTACTCTAAGACTATAAATAAGCCCTAGATAAACTATAATATATATAATAAAAAGATATTAGCTATAATTTATAGCCTTTAAGAATAGCACTTATAGCTTATAGGCTTATAAACTATAGAGTTATTTAATACCCTAACTAACTACTACGCGCTAGAGTACTTCTTTATAAAGTAAAAGCTTACTCCCTACTAAATACACTAAGTAATAAGTATAGTAAACTATTACCTAATATTTATTTATTACTTTAGTATAACTAACGTAGTAGCTGACACGCTCTTACGTAAGTAAAAGAAACTAAAGATTTAAAAAAATAAAAATAAAGTAGCCTGAACACGTGCTTTTTTCTTAGTAGAGTAAATTAATATTAACTTTATTAAAACTATAAGTAATAACCTAGCTACGCTGTTAGTAAGAGGCATGCTAGCTATTAATATAATTAAAATAATTACTACTAATACTTTTATAGTCTTACTTTCTTTAAATAACCCTTACTTATTAATTAATTGTATTATTAAGGTGAATTATAGCTATAAGAGTTTATAGCTATTCTAAGAGCACGCTCTCTCTAGTAACTATTTAGCATAAAAACTTAGCTAGAGCTTTCTTATATACTATAGTAAGCTAATAGTTTCTACTATATACTTCTTAAGAATCTATCTTATTTAAGCTATTTATACTATTTAGGTAATTACTTACTTAAGTAAGAGAAAAATAAATAAGCTATTTTACGACCGCTACTACTAAAGCTGTATAAGTAAAAATATAAATAACTATATAGCTATATATAAAGCTTATAAATAGAGCTATATACCTTATAATAAGACTTTAGGCTTACTTAAATTACTATTAATTCTTAAGTAAGTATAGTAAAATATCTCTATAAACTTTAAATCCTTCTCTCTAGATAAGAAAGAATATGACTGTGTTTTTATTATTATAGACTAGCTAAGTAAGCACTACTTCTTATTATTTTACTATAAAACAACTACAGCTACTCAGATAGCTAATATGTACTATTATTATATCTAGTAAGTATTTAGTCTGCTTAGGTTAATAGTCTCTAACCGCAATCCTTAGTTTATCTTAGTATTTATAAATAAGCTATATTAACTAATAGGAATTAAGTAAAAGCTCTTAACGCTGTATCACCCTTAAACTAATAGAAATACTAAGATTTTAAACTAGTATATTAACTAGCGCCTATGCTTATTTGTTAATTACTATTAAAATAACTAATTAAACCTACTATTTTATATAAACTAGACTTAAGTAATTTTACTATATAAGACTATAGGCTTATTACTCTATTAAATTGAGTTTAGCCACTAGCTAATCTATCACTAGAACTGGAAGAAACATACGAAGATATTTATTATAGTCTATAAATAAATATCTTATAAGAAAGTGTAGAGCTATGCTAAAGCTTAATATAATATAATAAAGCTAGCTATAAAGATAACTTAATAAGGGATTACTTAAGTATAAGAGTGATAAGCTTAATAGGCTAATAAGAAACACCACAAGCTAGACTTCTTTACAGGAGATAAGATATACGTTATACTTAAGAGCTTTACTACTAGCTAACTTAGTTAAAAACTTAACCAGTAAATATACAGACTCTATTCTATTATAGGTATAAAGGGATATTCTTATTACCTTAAGCTACTACTATATATGCGTATGCTTAACATCTTTTATATAAACCACTTATAAAAGGCTTTTACTTACTTACTATCTAGCTAAATTAAACCTAAGAAACCGCCTATTAAGATTAACGGGTATCTTAAGTGGCTAGTATAGGAAATCCTTAATAACTGCCTATTTTATAGCTAACTATAGTATAAAGTATTCTAGCTAGCTTATAATCTAGATTCTACCTGGTACAACGCCTGAGGCTTTATAGGCGCCCTATATAAGATAAGAAACTACTATAAGGTTTATCTAGAGAAAGTAGAACTACTAGTATAACTAGACACTTAGTTAAAAGCGTATAAAGCAGAGAAGAACCTAGAAATAATAGAGAAAAACAATAAGGCAGCTTTAAAGACAAGAGTAGTATAAAGACTAGTAAAGAGAAGATTATAATCTAGAGACTTAAAAACAAGCCTCTTTTAGAGAGGGGATAATGTAACGGTGCTGCTTACTTTACTTACTATAAGTTATATAATATTATAACTAGTTATACTAGCTATAATTTAGCGTAGAGCTTAGAGTATAACTAGCTTACGCTTAGGCTATACACTATTCTATTTAAAGGCGAGCCCCTTTTATATCTCTTCTCTTTCTATCTTAGTATAGCTAAAATAGAGTTAACTTATTCTATTAATCTATATTAATACTATAACGCGTAAAGACCGAGCCCGTTATCACAATTATAATAAAACTATTATAGTTTATACTATTCCTAGATTTAACCACTTTATAAAGGTGTTGCGTAAACTTTTTATTATTAAATCTTATAATCTTATTCTTATAATAATAATAGTATTAATTAGCTTAAAAAGATTTTATTTAAATATAATATTAATATCAGACTTATCCTAATTATCTCCTCTATAAAGAACTATTTTTAATATATATTTACTAATATTAACTGCTTGTTTGTTTTCTTTTGCCTGATTCTAGCTAATAGCTTTATACTTTAAATAAAATAAATCTATTATTTATTTAAACTTATTAGGCTTGACTCTCTTTATTTTCTAATATATTAGGCAGATTATTATATTTAGCTAATTATAAAGCTAAATAGTCTTCTAAGACAGCCCAGATAGCTTAGTATTAAAAGAATTAATATTCTAAATATAATATTACTAAAACTAGTTAGAATAAGCTAGATTATTTATAAAATAGTAAAAAGAAATTAGTTATAGTTTTAATATAAACTAGAATATATTATAAATAAAGCTTATAAAACTACGCAGCTGAATTCGCTGAAGATAAGACTAATATATTAAAATATTTTAACTAAATAGCTTTAATCTAAAGTTTATATATAGTCTATACTTTATATTTAATATTTAATTAAATTTTTACACTTTAAACACTTAAATTCTTTCTTATTCTAAATAGAGACTTAATTAAACTTATAGCTATTTTATATTCTTTTTACTAGCTACCTTCTAAATAATATTAGCTATCTCTTTTAGTTTATTTAGTATTATATTATAACTAGTATTTAATTTTTTAATTCTAAACATTGCTTTTGGCTGGCTGATGAAGACTTAAGTTTATTAAAATAAAAGTATCTTATCTCTTAGTCTAAATATATATATATAGTTAAAATTACTAATATAAGGTATATATATTATAAAAGTATTTAAAGTAGTATAGTTTGAAAATTAAAGCTTACTTACCTAAAACTCCGCCTATTTAGTAGGAAGATTATTATAAAAGGTCTTTTTTAAGAGGAAGTTTCTTAAATTACTATTTTAATATACTTTTTTTATTTTATTATTAAACCAGAACTAGGACAGTGTAATATTGCGAATATTAGACTTAATTTTAAAATACTTAACTTTACTAATTAATAGAATATACCTAGTAAAATAGATAAAATCAAAAACCTATTTAATATAATCTAAGTTATAAAGATAGGCTTAGGAATTAAAAGTAGAGCTTAACTATTAGTTTAAATTTTATTTAAAATATTAATAGTTTTACTAATTATAGTTTTTTTTATAGCTTTAGCTAACTAGGATAATGTTATTACTAAATTTAAATTCTTTCTTAATAACATTATAGACAGCGTTAATATTAGGTTAGTAACTTATAAAAATATTTTCTATAAAAAAAAAATATAGTATTAATATGCTAATAACTAGCTTAATAGAGATTCTTAAAGACTTTATTATAAATAGTAAATAAATAGAAAGTATTTAGAATAAGAATAATAGTAAAATAGTTAGTAGATATTATAGCTTCTATAAAAAAGGAGAGAACTTATAAGACTAGGAGCTATAATTTAAAGAGATAAGATATTTAATAGCACTTAAAAAACTAAATATCTTAAGATAGTAAAGAAATTAGGAAAAGTAATTACAACCTAGAAATCATATATAGGTAGTAATATTTAGTATAAGAAAGAAATTTAAAGTTAAAGCTAATATATACATCTATATAAAATAAGAATAGAGATTATAATATAGTTTAGGTTTATATAAAATAAGTACTTATTACGCTATTATTAACAATTTATTACCTAAATATCTCTAGAAAAGAAAGAGTGTTTAAATGGATAATAAAAGTAAATAAACTTTAAATTATTTTAGTCCTCAGTTTCCGTTATATCTATATCTATTTATATACTAAAATCATTAACTAGCAATAAACAGGTAAGAAAATAATAATAATAATAATAATAATAATAATAATAATAATAATAATAATAATAATAATAATAATAATAATAATAATAATAATAATAATAATAATAGCTTAATAAAGTATTTATTACTTACATTAGTAAAAATACCAGCTCTTAGTATAAAAATAGTCTTATTTTTATTTTAAAAGATTTCTATTAATACTATATATTACTAATTATTTTTTTTTATATGTTATAAGAGTAAATTATATGTACTATAACGTCTTTATACTAACTATATTAATAGTAATATTATTTATTTAAAATTACTTAGGATAATTAAACTACTTGGGATGATTAAAACTACTTAAGATAATTAAACTACTTA
>ML994779.1:18051-78663 GCA_010093925.1 Zopfia rhizophila CBS 207.26
TCAAATTAATAGAAATTCATCAAATTAATAGAATTCATCAAATTAATAGAATTCATCAAATTAATAGAATTCATCAAATTAATAGAATTCATTCAAAATTAATACTTAAGATAATTAAACTACTTAAGATAATTAAACTACTTAAGATAATTAAACTACTTAAGATAATTAAACTACTTAAGATAATTAAACTACTTCAGATAATTAAACTACTTAAGATAATTAAACTATCTAAAATAACTAACCTATTTAGAATAATTAAAACTATTAGGGGTGATTAAACTACTTAGGATGATTAAAACTACTTAAAATAATTAAACTACTTAGAATAACTAAAACTACTTAAAATAATTAAACTACTTAGAATAACTAAAACTACTAGGAATAATTAAACTATTTAGAATAGTTAAACCACTTAAGATAACTAATCTACTTAGAATATAATAAAATAAATTACTTAGTATTACGGATCTTGCCTAATTAATAAATAGAGAATTTAATAAGGTTATATATATTTATAACTAGCCTATAATAATCCTGTGCTAATAGTATTAGGGGTTTATATAAAATAAATTCTTAAAATACTATAAAAGCGCTCTAGCTCTTAAGAATTTAAAAACTAAAATTTAAAAAAAATCTAATTAGAATCTAGTGCTAGAAAACCATATCCTTATCTATCTTCCTAAAAGGTTTATTTTTAAGATACTATACTAGTTTCCTTAAATAATAAAATACTATTATAAAATAAGCTTATAGTATTACTAGATTTTTAAGCCAAATAAATAATAAATTCCATGAAATTCTTTTAATTTATAGGCGGAGTAGTGTTATGCGTTGTTTAGTTTATCTAAAAATTCTATTTAAAAGCTAAAAACATATTAATCTATAAATAGTAGTATTAATTATATAAATTTCTATAATATAAGCCGTAGTGGCGGTGTGTTCCTTTAGTATAAAACTAAATAAAAAAACTAGTTTCTAATTAGCTTTTAAGTTATTTCTTATTAGTTAAGCTAGTTATAATTTTAGGTTATTACTTTACTTTAGTCTCCTTAGACTCTAAAGTAGTCATTAAGGAAGAACCTATAAATTAATTAAAAAAAACTTTAAAACTAATTATATTAGTATTTATATAAATATAGCTGTTTAATAAATCTTATTAATTTTTTTCTACTATTATTTACTATTTTCTGTAGCTTAAATGGGTTTTGTTTAATTAAAGTTTTAAATAAGCCCTAGTTAGCTAAGCCTAAACATATTAATATAATAAAATAAATATAAACTAAGACTGTTACTGTGCTTTATGGTATATAATAAGTTTTAATTTAGTCTACAGCTAATTAAAGTTAATAAGGCTTTAATAAACTTATATAAAAATAGCGTAAATTAGTACTACGTTATATTAATTAATTTAAAAATAGTACTTAATAAAGTACTTATACTAGCTTATATCTATAAATTAAGATAATTTTTTTTTCTATTATTTTAATTTTCTCTTTATTATTCTAATTTTCTTTCTGTTATTTTAATTCCCTTAGAAGGTATATTATTACTTAGTTTAGCTATTATTTTTAACTATAAAGTTTTTAGAAACTAGTTAAGAAGAGCTTTTGTTTCTATATATAGTAAAAAAACTAAAACTAAATTTAATATTTATATACTACAGCCCTCTAGATGACGTGGATGTTAGTAATTATATATAAATCTTTCTTAAAAGTAGTATTAAAATAAGTAAAGCTTTTAACTAGTAAACTACTTTTATAAATAAATTTTTTTTTATTATATTTAATCCTCACCGTATCTAATAGGACGCTAGCTAGGAATAAGATATTAAAAATAAAAACCTCTATTATTAAATAGATTAGGAAATAAAGAATCTTGATAAGATAAATTTTATTATTATATATTTTTATTCTAATATTATTAGCCCTGTCTTACTAATAGAACTAGGCTATTTTTTCTAATTTAAAAAGATTATTATTTACTACCTAGAAAGATATTATTACCGTAAAAACATCTAGTATTTATATAAGAAAGATAATATTTTATTACTTAATAATTTTAATAAACTCATTAAAACAGTGATTATGAAACTTAAGGAGATTTTAAAAAGAAAAAATCTATTTATATAAAAACACATATAGTTAGCCATTTCTAATCTATATATATAATAGAGTTATATTGTTTATAACTATAATACTATAGCTATATTACTTAACTTAAATTTTTTTTATTAACTTAGTTATTAACAGACCTGACTTATTCTTTTAGTACTATTATTATTATATAAGGTAAGAATATAAATATTTCTTAAGATATAGTAAAAAAATATTATAGATTTTAGAGAATTCATTCATAACTAAAGAGTTTAGCTTTAAGTAGAATAAAAAAGTAAGTATAAAAAAAATTTAATTTACTATAATTTTTTTTTCACGCATATTCTTTTTTTAACTTATATAAAGTAAACTCTAAGATTAGATTTCTTTTCCCCTGTTTTTTTATATTTTTAGCTATGTTAAGTCTTTTTTTTATTAAATATATTACCTATAAATCCCTAACTAGACCTAAAAATATGTTTTAATCTTAAGATATTTAGGTATCAGTTTTTCTTACTAGTAGTATTAAAATAGATTTTATAGAAGAATAGTAAATAGAAATCACCTTAGCTTTATTAGATCTCCTATTATAATCTTTAATCTATATTAGAAAAACTAGAATAGAGATTAACTATAAGATATTTTATTTACTCTATTATTATAAATTGCTTTAATTTAATGGTATATTTTACGTTAGTAACTCTACCTTAACTAATTACTTAATAAGTTCTTAACTCTTTCCGTATTTAGAATAGATAGCTTTAAGTTTAATAGAATAAAGTTTATGCTTTATCGCGAGGTAAGGAGAGGGTATATAATAGATTTAATAAAATAGTTATTAAACTAATTTACTCAAGTTCAAGTCTTAACTTAGAGAGAAGATCTTGATTTTAGAGTAACTATAAAGAATCTAAAATATCTCAGAGCCAGTCTATGCCTTATATTTATAGGAAATCCTTTATGCGTATATTATATACCTGTCGGCAGTATATTAGATACTACTAAAAAAGATAATAAAAATAAGTCTAGTCTTAGTATTATCTTTTTTATCTGTACTTATCTGCTAAGCCTCCTTTAGTCACGTGCACAACTGCTTCTAATCTTATAGTATAGTTCTATATTTCTATTTTTATTTCTTAGCTTATATCTTAGCCTGTGCTAGTATATCCTATGCCTACTTATAATTCTTTCTTTCCAGTTTAAACATACGTTTCTATTTTAGAGCTTTATTAGCTATTATAGCTAATTCCTTTAGCTCTTTAGGTATAGCTATTTTTCTATTACCGTCCATAACACTATCCCCCTCTTCTAAGTCTTTGTCTTGGAAGATAGTTTCTTTTTTCTATAAGTAGTATAAAGGTAGTAGGTTTTCTATTTAGTGTTTTAAACTATAAGATTTTTAACTCCTTTTCTTTCCTGCCTAGCTCTCTAATAATAACACGTCCTAAGTTATCTCTAATACGTGCTTACTATTTAGCTTCTTAGATTTATAATGAACCCTGTTATATGCCGTTGCCTTGTTCTTACTGCTGTAATAATGGTTGTTACTATTTAGTCTATCTCTTCTCTAGGCGTTGCTCTAAGTATATTAACCATAATATAAAGTATAACCTAGTCGTAATTTAGTTTAAGTAGAACTAGTTAGACCGCGATAAGAAGCGTCTTCACTATTAACTAGAAAAAACCCAGAATAATTTCCTTAATTATTATTGTTGTGAAGAAGAGTTGAGGGCTTATAAGCATTAGATCTATTATAAACTAGCCTAAATAAATTCTTAGAAAAAGGAGATGTTTTAGCGTGAGCTTACCTCAGTTAATGAAGTTCACATAATAAAGAAAAAGTAAATCCGTTAGAGTTAATTTAGTATATTATAATCTGTAGTATCTAATGTTGCTTCCTTCTCTAGTTTTAAATAAAGCGTTCTGTATTCTCTTTACGTTTTAGACTTAGTCCTAGAGCAGGCCTTCACCGCTCTTTCTAGTAGTACTAATTAATTAGCTTTAAACTACTCTTTAAGTTCCTAATTAGCTCCCAGGTGTCGTCTTTAGGTCTATAATCTTTTTATTTAATTAAATATTTCCACTAACGCCTAAACTGTTGGTAGTCCAAAATTTATTAGACTTCATACTTAGTAGTGTCTTCTTTAAGTTTAAGTTTTATCTATAATTTAGCATCCCGTGGTGCTGGTTCTAGTTTAGAGACATAGAAAACTAAGTAAATCCTTATGTCTTTAGGTAATTATAGTTCGTAATTTATAGGTCCTATTTATCATTTAATCTTGAATAGTCTTAATTTAACGTGATCCAGTTTTCATAATAGTTGTTTTATTTCTAAATTTTTCTTTTTTAAGAAAATCTTATCCCTCTCCTTAAAGGTTAGTCCCTTAACTTTAGATTTATCCTTAATTTATTTACTAAGATTACCTTTATAGGTGATTTTCTATGCGATATTCTTGTAAAATAATTATAAGTCCTTAATCTTTCTTCTTATAGGTTCTGATACCTTATCTAGTTTCTATAGTTCTCAGTAAGCCGTAGGCTTATAACTATAGTTCACATAGAATAGTAATTTTCCTGTTGTTAATGACTTTACAGAGTTATATATAAACTTAGCTATTAGTAGTAAGTTAATCTAATTATCTTATAGTTTATTAACATACATCTATAGGTATTATTCTAATGTTTGGTTTGTCCATTCTATTTATCTATCTGTTTATAAGTGAAATGCTAATAAGAGATGATACTCAGCTCCTAGCTACCCTATAAACGTTTTCTAGAATATTAATATAAACAATTTGTCTCTGTCTGTAATAAATTCTCGTGGCATTCTATATCATGCAATCAAAATTTTAATTAGTAATATTACTAGTTTATTTACTTTAATTTCCGTATAGGTTGGTTTAAAGTAAGCGTATTTTATTAGTTTATTAATAATAACCAGTATCATATTATACTATTAACCTTTTTAGGTGGTGATTATTAGTATTCCCATAATAAAGTCTATTATAACTAATTTCTATAGTAGATTTAGTAAAGGTATAGATTACATAAGTCCATACTCTTTATATCTTAATGCTTTATTCTTTTTATAATTAATATATTCTAAAAGAATTTTCCTGACTTTACTCTAAATTCCTGGAATCTAGAAGTGTCTGTTAATTTGTTCTATAGTTTTCTTAATTCCCTAATATCCGTGCATTTCTGCTGAATATTAGTCTTTAATTAATTTAGTTTACAGTTTATCCGGTATATAGATTATTTCTTAGTCTAGATTCTATAGTAGTTGTTTATTATTGAATTTTCTTATTTATTTTTCCTAAGTGCTTTTGATAATGACTATGTATTTAATATTAATTTATAAGCTTCCCAGAGATCTATCCTGTCTTTGCTTGAGTATTATATTATAAATTTCCAGTATATCCCTTATATAGTCTACTTATTAGCTAAGTGTATTAGCTACTATATTCTCTTTTCCCACTTTATAAAGTATTTAAAAATTAAATGTAGAAACTAATTCCTATTATCTAATTTATTATTAATTTAACTTCTTTGTTATCGTGAATGCTGTTAGATTTTTATAATTTAAATATACAATAATTTAGTGCTTAGCTCCTTCTAAGTAATGTTTCTATTTTTTAAATACTTAAACTATCACTAATAGTTCTTTATTATAGATATTATAGTTTAACTTAATAGTTATAAGTTTATAAAATAGGAAGTCTATTGGATGTTTGTACTTATTATTTTGTACTTGTAGTAAAATAGCTTTTATAGCTCTATCTAATACATCTGTATATATCTCTATTTAAAGTTATAAATTAAACATCTTTAATATTAGTGGTTCCTGGAATATCTTTTTTAAGATTATAAAAGCTTTGTCTTCCTTAGCTTCCCACTTAAATTATCAGTTCTTTTTAAGTAATTCCGTTAAAGGTGCTGTGATTTTTAAATAGTTCTTAATAAATTATCAGCAGAAGCCCGTAAATCTAAGAAAAAAATAAACTTCTTTTATGTTTATTGGTATAGGCTATAACAGAATGTTCTTAGCTTTATCCAGGTTAACTATTATTCCATTTCAGGATATTAGATATCCTAAGAATTTAACTTCTTTCCTGTAGAACATATATTTTTCTGTTTGAATATATAGGTTGTGTTTCTTGAGCTTTTGTAATATTTTCTTAGTATACTTAATATATTTCTTTAGCATTCTGTTTATATATACAAGCACGTTATTAAGATATGCTATTATAAATACGTCTAGATATTCTCTTAGTACATAGTTAATAATTGTCTAGAATATTATTAGTGCATTCGTAAGTCTAAATGGCATGACTAGGTATTTAAATAATTTATATCTTATTTTTAATATAGTCATCCATTCGTGTCCTTTAGCTATTTATATTCTATAGTATCTATTTTTAATATTAAAAAAGCTAAACCATTTAGCTTCTCTGAGTTTATCTATAAGTTCTAATATTAAGAGTATAGAGTAATAATTTTTTACTATAGCTTTATTAAAGTGTCTGTAGTTAATACATAACCTTAATTTACTATTCTTTTTTAGTATAAAGAGTATTAGTGATGTTATAGTGTTCTTGCTTTTCTATATATATCTCTTTTTTAAGTTTTCATTCAGATAACGTTATAACTCCTTTTGTTAGTTAATAGATAATTAATATAATAGTCCTAGTTTTAGATCCGTTTCCTCCTTAAGCGTGATCTTATAGTCTTAGTCTTAGTATTCTAGTAGTTAGTCTTTAGCTTTTTTAAAGAACTATTTCCTGAATTCTCTCTAGTATTCGTTCGGCACAATAAACGTGGTATCATGAAAAATTATTTTCTTTATCTATATTATAGCTTGCGTTTGTTTGTGGTAGTTCTTCCTAGTTCCTATAGACTTTATTTTCTAGTTAATTAGTAAATTCTATCATACTAGCTAGTCCTATCCTAGTATAAAATCCTTACTACTTAAATCTATAATTTTAATATAACAGTTATCTGTGTAACCTGCTGCCTTAATAGTTATATTCTCTATTTTAAGATTAATTAAATCTTTTTTAAATGTTACTGGATTATTGTCTATGTGTACTACTCTTACAGGTTTTTCTAAAACTCTAGTTAAAATATAATATCTTTATATTTACTTATTTAATATAAGTGTTTTACTAGCCCTGCTGTTTATAAGTGCTTGTATTTAAAAGCTATTAATACATACGTTCACATATAGCTTATTTTCATATCTTTATTTAAGTCATGTATAGTTAAGTGATAACTTTTATATTTTAACTTTAAATTAGCTTTCTAGTAGCATAATCGTTACTTACTAGCCTTCTAGTTTTTTATTAGTTATTAACTCTTAAGTAGCAGTTATTTCTTTAGTGTTTCCTCTTTTAGTCTATAGATAGAATATTACTAGAGTTAGTATTAGTTCTATAGTAGTATTTTATGCTTATTTTTTATTTCTTTTCCATAATCTTAGCACTTCCATCCTAAGAAACATTCCTTAGTTATTAATTTGGTATGTAATTCTGTAGCTAACTATCTATCTTAGCGGTATTTAGTTTAGTAGTATTAGTATCCTAATTAGCACTTATCCTAGTCTAACTATTTATGTTTCTTAGTTTTTAGGTCCTGAAGTTCTTCTTTAGAATCTATGTAGATCAGTTCTTGCTATATGTTAAGCTCTTATTTCTATACTATTTATTTTAGTACTTGTCTTATTATTAGTTTTTTAACTCATATAGTATAAGCTACTTATTTATATTCTTATCTAGTATACGTCTTTTCTCTATATATCTAGCACTTCTTTTATATGGTTCTTTCAGCGGCTTCTTCGTCCTATACTTATAAAATAAGTAAAGTAGATTCTTCCTCTAGTTTTTTATTTTAGTCTTATTCTAACTCTAGATGTCTAACAGGGTGGTAATAGGTTATATAACTTATAAGTAGTATTAGTTTTTATCTATAAATCTTATTTATTTATATGGCTAGTTTTTGTTTACTAAGTTTTTTATACTACTTATTACTAGCTGCCTATAATACTTATCAGCACTTATATATCCTATCTTCTAAAATAACTTTTTAGTACTTAGTGATATAATATTCCCCTATATAGTATTCTAATCTGCAGATCTAGTAGTGTTTCTAGTTTATTTATTATCTAATTATTATAGATATTAGCTCTTTGCCTTTTATTATCTCTTAATTCTGTTATTATCTAAATTTCTAATTCTCTGCTCTAAAGGGTCCTCCCTTTTGTTAAATTATTTTATAGAATTAGTTAACTTCTTTTATAAAGCTAGCCTAGTATTATTTAATAGTAGTTTCTTATATAATAGTAATTATATTATTAGCCTGTTCTGCTAAATAATTCTTAACCTACTAATATAGTATTTCATATTCTTATTTAAGGTATATATAACTTCTATAAATCTAGTATTATTTTTTCTAGATTTATTATGTGATAGCCTCTTTAGTTATCTGGTTTTTAACTAGTTTTATTTAGATTATAGTAATTTTAACTAGCGCCTTAGTCTAAATATAAGCTTATTTAACATTTACTTTCTATTATTTATAGTCTTTAATAAAGTGTTTTTTTTTCTATAATTAAGACATACTCTACGCGCGTACTGATTTATTTATTTCTTAATTTACTTATCTTATTTTTATTTATTAACTTATATGTTTTTAATTAACACTTAGTTGATTTCCATCGCATTATAGGTTTAGTTATCTTTTCTATTTTTTTATAGTATATAGATTATTAGCCTAGTATTATTTCTTTTTTCTTGCTTTTTTTAGTACTAATAGTTATTAGTTATCACCGCTTATTTAATGATTTCCAGAAGTATACTAAGTTATTTTTTTTAGGAAATTTTATTCTTAATTCTGTCTTTTAGTCTTACGTAGTACATTATAACTAGAAGTTAATTTACTTAGTTTAGTTAAGATTAAATTTACTTAAATTCTACCATATAGTTAGCTGCTAACGTGCATTATCTAAGTTATTAAAGCTTCTAAATTACTTCTATTTCTTTATTAATTTCTTTAAAGACTATAATTATTTCTTTTTTAAAGCTCTTATAGTTCTCGAAAGTTCTCTAGATATTATTATTATAGTTTATAAGTTCTGCTAATCCTAAGTTTAGGTCTCCTTTAGCTAGATAATTCTTTATAAGTAGTTTAAACTATTTTATAGCTCTTTCTATTATATTTATACTAGCTACCAAGATCCGATCTTAGTTAGTCATGAATAAAGATTAATTAAACTAATAGTAAAGGTTTATTATAGCTATAAAGATTTTAAGTTTATCTCTATTACTATTAAACTTTATAGAAGGTTATATTTTTACTATTTCTTTTCTACTAGTCCTGCCTACTACTACCTGTTACTATAGATTAACTAGGGTGTTATGTAACTTTATTATAGTTACTTTTTATTCTTAAATAATTTACTATATACTCTTACTTCTAATGTACTTTTAGTAGTTAATAAAGATTCTATTATAACTTCTTCTTTACTGCTACTTTCTTCTGATAAATAGAGTTCCTATTTATCCTTATAATAAGTTATTATAGACTATAATTAGAAATTTGTTTATTAGAATTAATCTAACGTCCTCTCCTATACTCTGAAAGGGTAGTTATAATGTTATGAGTTACTTTAATTTAATAGTACGTTTTACGTTAGTAACTCTACTCTAATTAATTACTTAATAAGTTTTTAGCTTTTTCCGTATCTGGAATAAATAGCTCTAGGTTTAATAGAATAGAGTTTGTGCTTTATCACGAGGTAGGGAGAGAGTATATAATAGATTTAATAAAATAGTTATTAAATTAATTCACTTAAGTTTAAGTCTTAACTTAGAGAGAAGATCTTGATTTTAAAGTAACTATAAAAAATCTAAAATATCTCAGAGCCAGTCTACGTCTCATATTTATAGGAAATTCTTTATATGTATATTGTATATCTATCGGCAGTATATTAAATACTGCTAGAGAAAATAATAAAGATAAGTCTAGTTTTAGTATTATTTTCTTTATTTGTATTTATTTACTAAGTCTTTTTTAGTTACGTGCGTAACTACTTCTAATCCTATAGCATAATTCCATATTTCTATTCTCACTTCTTAGCTTATATCTTAGCCTGTGCTAGTATATTTTATGCCTGCTTATAATTCTTTCTTTCTAGTTTAAATATACGTTTCTATTCTAGAGCTTTATTAGCTATTATGGCTAATTTCTTTAGCTCTTTAGATATAGCTGCCTTTCTATTACCGTCCGTAACATCTATTTAAAAAATAAGTTAAATAAGAGCTAGATTATCTTAATTAAGTAGATATAATTATTCTTTACTTTTAACCTAAAATAATAGTTTTAATTAGTCTTTTAGAGTTAAATAGATACGTAAAAAGTGGCAGGCTAGTTATTTATTATCTAAAAAAGTTTTAGAGAAAGGAAAATATTTAGATTATATATAATTAATATAGAATTCTACTTATAAAAATAAAGAAGGATTTTAAGAAGTAGGTTAAAAAGAAGCTATTAGAAATTATTAAAAAGTATAAGAAATCTTAACTTACTAGTTTAGCTATAACATTACTAGATTAAGTATATACTATTATGAGATTACTTTAAAAATATTAAAGAATAATATATAAAAAAAATATAATTATTAAATAAGAATTAAAAGAAGAAAAATAATAAACTATATTTAAAAGCTCTAGGACAGCTAAAGACATTAAAAGCTAAGATAATATATAAAATAACTTAGGTTTATATTACTCTTTATTTTAATACTTAATGCCTATAAAGAAAAGTAAAGGATTAAAATAAACTAATAATAAGTTATACTCTACGCTTCTAATTACTTGAATTCCTAAAATCATTAAATAGCTTAAGTTATTAAAACGGTATATTTTAAGATATATACTAAATTTTTTTACTATAGTATTAGGTATACAGGCTCTACCGGAAACGTAGTTAGATATTTATAGAATCTCTAAAAGTAGAATTCTAATCTCTTTATATATTCTATTATAGAAGCATGGAATATACACCCTTAAATTAGTTATTTTATCTAGAATATTAGGTACTTTATACTAAAAATCTTTATATTCCTCTATAAATAGATTAGTGGATACTTTAAATACTATTAAAAAGTTTTTACTTAAGTTCTAGCTGTTATTTAGGTTCTGTTTTATTTTTTTTAGCTAGAGTTTTTTCTTTAATATATAGCTCTTACTAGGTTCCCTATTAATACTAAATCTTATTATTTTATTAAGAAATTCCTTAGTTTTTCTCTAGATAGGAAATATTTTTATAAGATAAATTTAAAGCCTTTACTTATATCTATAGCATTTTAAGTACATTTTAGTATTATATAATCTTTATTTAAGAGCTAGTATATTATTTCTAATTAATATAAGCTTTATTCCTGCTTATATTAAAGCATCTATAGCGGAATAATTCTAGATTAGATTATATACTAGATTAAGATAAGTTTCCCTCTCCAAGCTGTTTAGAATATAATTAAGAGATAAATTAAGCTTTATAATATTATATACTAAAAAATATTATATTAAGCTTTTTCTGGTTTTATAAGGAATAAGTATATCTATTAAGTTTCTCTTTCTAATTTATAAAGGAATTTTATCTAAGTAGTAGTGTTTTAAAACATAAGTCTTAAAAATATTTATTTTATTATTTAAAACTAAGGATTTTAAGGCTATATATGCTGGTAAAAGGTGACTTAGTAAGAACTAAATTTAAAATAAAAACACTCATAAAAACACACTTAATAAAAGAATTTAGCATTTAATATAAGTTTTTATTTTAGTATTTTATAATTTTAAAGGCTCTCTAAATATATCCTTTCTACTAAAAATATACTTAATAGAAAGGTTAGTTATAGTTAGACTATATTTAAATAGTACTAAGCTTTAGGCTTTCTATTTAAGCATTTAATTTTAGCTTAGTTTTATATAAAACTAAACTTAACTACTTTTAAAGAGACCGGTTTAAAGTATTACTTTATTTTCTAATTAAGTAATAAAAAGTATTAAATAACGTTTAGATTTCTATTAATATTAATACTTATCTATTTAAAAAGAGTACTTATAAAAGGGTTAAATGTTCCTAGAAATCTCCTTTAACTTTTCTAATATAAGTAAAATAGTATTTAAATCTTAGAAACACTTAAAAATAATACTTTATAAATAAAATATATTTAGTATATTTTTTTAGGTCTCTTCTTAAAATATTTAATTTATTTCTTTAAGTTATTTTAGTTCTTCTTTAGTATGATATTAGTATTCTAATTTAACTAATACTTATTTTTTCTATTTTTTTATATTCTAATTTAATCTAGTATTTTTTTCTTATAGCTGATTTATTCTAGCACTGAAACTTATATCTAATTTTAATAGAATAATAGAACTACTAAGCCTTATAGTATTTTAGGTACTGTTAAAGTTTCTTTATTTAATTAAAATAGTTTTAAAAATTATATTAATATCCTCACATAAATCTTTATAAGCTCTAATAGAATAATTACTAATATTTTTTAAGAATAAATATTATTTCTCAAGTAAAGCTTTTTAATAATATAAATTATTTAAACTAGAAAGAAAATGAACTTATAATGGCTTTACTATAATTCTAAGTCTACTTTTTAGAGAAAAGTTAGCTAACTTAATAGCAAAAAAACCTTATTTTATATATATACTTTAATAATTAATTACGGCACTTAGATTTCTACTTTTTTTATTTAAGATTACTAGAACGGATTATAGCTATTATAGTATATAGTTATTTAAATAAATAGAGAGAAATTATAACACATTACTTCTATATATAATTCCTAGTTATTTAATTTTTTTTTTTTTTTAGATAGGGGTCCTATTTTAGCACTCTAGAGATTATTAAAAGCCTAAAATAAGTATTTTACTATTAATAAAACTTCTACTAAAGTAAAATTATATAACTATTAATGAAAATTTTTACTAGTTATAGTACCGGTAAGACTCTTTTTAGTAATATTTTAAACCTAATATATTTCTAAACTAATCTTTAGCTAGATATACTTAGCGGATTATTTATATTATTATACTTATATTAAGACTAGTCTATAGGCTGATTAATTTAGACTATTTAAAATATAAAGTATTATTTTACTACCTATAATACTACTACAGTCTTCCTAATATAAAGAGATGGAAAGTTAAAATTATCTAATTTATAATTTAACTACTTAGTTTAATAAAAATAATATTATTTACTTAGTAATTTTATATAATTTTATTAGCTAAGAAGCTGTAGTAGAGTTATTCTAAGTAATTTAATTAACTAAATCACGTAATAAAAAATAACTATAAGAATCTATTTTAAATTTTAAGTCTATATATAGGTAATAGAGAATTTAAATTAGTAAATAGTTTAAAATTATAATATTAATATTTATCTCTGCGTCGCGAAAACTCTATTATACTAAAAAATATATAAAGTATTTTAATTTTAAATAACTTAAACTTTATATATATGTTAATATTTACTATAGTTTTATATAAGTCATATACTATAGCTACTTTTAAAAATTTAAAATTCTATTTATATTATTATCTTTACGCCTAATTTATAAAGAGTTTTTTTTTATAGTATAATAATATTTCTTTATTATAATACTATTATTAAGCTCTTATAACTTATAATACTTATATAAGAATCTTATTTAAGCCTTAAAACTGTATTATAATAGTAGGAAGTTATTATTAGTCTTATACCTACTATAGTGCGTAAATTTATATAAGATTACTATATAAATTAGTACTTTTTAATTAAAAGTAATTATTAATTCTAACTAGTACAAAACGACGCGCACGTCCTATATAATTATTATAATATAATTTATTTATATTATCTAGTAAGTTAAGTTTATACTTATTAAACTTATAGCTATATAAACACTTAGAATATAAAAATTTAACTCTAAAGTAGTTAGTAAATAATACTAGTATAAAACACTATTAGTAGTAGCTATTCTTAGTAAATTTTATCTTACTATCTAAAACTATATATTTCTGTTATTAGTAATAATACTTATTTCTTTTTCTATTTTTATTTAAAATTTAGATATTTTTAATAGAATTCTAAACAGAGCAGGTTAGTTTATTCTTTGTTAACTTAAATAAATTATATAATACTACTCTATATACCTAAAAAGAATATAGAAATATAACTTAGTATAATATATTTCTATATCTCTTAGACTTTACTTTAATATTATTATTATAATATTCAGCTGTAGTTATCTTCTTAGTCTTATTAAACTTATAATAAACAATAATACTTTTTATACCTAAATATAAAGTAATACTATCTTATAAGCTAATAGAAAAACTACTATAAATTTATTATATTCTTTATAACTTTATCCGTACGCTGTATTATAAATAGTTTTTTAAAAACAGCTAGTATAATTATTATTATTAATATATCTATTAAAGTTATATTACTCTATTTTTAATATTTAGTTATTGTTAAGAATATAAAGAGAGATATTAGACGCCTCTAAAAAAAAATAACTAACATTAAGAATATCCTTAAAGAGATTTAAAAGCTTTTAAATAAAAAGAATAAATTATAGCTTTTTACTACACACAAGTTACTAAACTTACTTAAAGAATGTTATTAGTAGTTATAAGAGCTTAAAACGTAACTTAAACCAGACTAAAATTATAAAATAATATAGTAAGTTAGTTTTTAAGTCTTAAAATAGCCTTCCACTAATAAATAAGTGGAGAAAATAGTAGCTAGTTTTAAATAATATAAAAACACTTTTAACCTTACACTTCAAGTTAATTAAACATAAGTTATAGGTATTTAATAGTTAAAGTAAAATCTAATAATAGATCTATATAAAGAGCTTATCTTTAGTGTTAATTAGAAATTAAATCTTATTAATAAAAAAACTAATATATTTCTGTTAAAGATTAATATAACTAGACTACCTACTACTAAAAGTACTTTCTTTAACTTTTATATAGAAGAATATAACTTAATATATTTTCTAAATACCTGTACTGAGTTGCTACATTATATATAAAAATAAGTAAAAAATAAAAATAGAAAATCTATATTCTAGCTAAATAATATAGTAGGTATGGGAAAATCTATAATTACTTATACTATTACCCAGACATTTATTAACTAATAATAACTAGAAGTTAGTTTCTTTTTTAAAAGAGATAAAAAAGAGTATGGTAATATTATATAATTTTTTATTATAATTACCTCTTAACTAGCTATTCACATATCAGAGATAGGACTTAAAATTAAAAAGGTAATTAATATTAATCTAGACATATCTAAAAAGGCCTTAAAAAATTAGTTTAAAAAGCTAATTCTTTAGTTACTTATAAAAGTAATATATCTTCTAGTTTTAGTACTCCTTATTATAATAAACATGTTAGATGAATATAAGTAAGATAATAATATCTAAGCAATCCTTTAGCTCCTTTTATAAATAAGAGATTTTAAATTAGTATTATTATACATTTTTATAATAAGTAAATTAGAGTTATATATCTGCTTTAGATTTAAGTAAATACCTAATAGTATATATAAAGACTTAATTTTATAAGAGATTATAAGATAAATAATTTAATATAATATATGTATTTATTTTAAGTATAAATTAGAGTAAATATAATATTAGTGCTCACTCTCTCTAAATTAGCTGAATAGAAATTAAGTTAATATTCTAGTTAAATAAGTAGTTTTACTATTCATTTTTGCTACTAATACGTGTCAATATATTAGTGATTAGCAGGATAATCCTAAAAAGCGTTTAGAGATTATTTTAGAGTATTAGAAGGTAAAAGTCCCTAATTTAACGCAAAGTATTTTCCTATCCTAAATCAGCTATTTGACAAAGAGGATAAGGAAAATAAAGAGAGATAGATAAGTAAATTCTAGGAAATAATAAAGAGTATAGTTATTTTAAAAGCTTTACTTTTAATTACGTCGCTTACTCGTCTCCTTAATATATCTAAAAAGATGTTAGTTGCTGACTGGACTTATTATACTCTATTCTAAGTATATCTAACTGTAATAATATGCCTATATGACTCTTATATCTGTTTTTTCGCGAATTTCTTGTCAATACATTAAAGGAGAAGAGCCTGTTCTAGGTGGATAAGAGAGCGAGACATGAAAGGCTAGTGTCTTATTATCTTAAACTTATATCTAGCCTAGAGAGCTTACGACAGAACATGTGCGGCTTACAGCTAGGAAGTTTTAAAAGTAAAATTAATAAAGGAAAGATCATAAGCTATTTGTTACTGGAATTATAGTATGCTTGCTATTACTAGGTATATTATCTTAAGTAGAGCCAGCGTCATGTTCGTAATAGGGACTCTATAGACATATTCTTCTAGAAACACTTTTTTTACTAGCTTGAAGTAATGAGTTTGGTCAGAGAGATGAATAAATGTACTCACTTAATTAAAATGCTTTATGCGCTGGTTGATGTAGGACTTTTATCACTTTACTATAAAGCATTACTAACTTATAATATAGTTATTAAATAGTGTTCTCTCTTTATTTCTTTAAGATGCTTAATGATTCACGCTATAATTCCGTTATATACTTGAAGAAGCTCCTCTACAGATATATTCCTCAGCTCTTATTTTTGCCCCAGAGGCCAGTGTTGTACGGGAAGCTTTCATGAACGAAATCTCGAGATAAATTAAGATGCTGTTAAAAAGGGAAATTGACTGGAATGCTTGCCGCAGCGTGCTTAAGAGCCATACCGGTTATGTCCATGCTGTCGCCTTCTCGCCGGACGGACAGCTGGTCGCGTCGGCCTCAGGGGACGAGACAGTGCGGGTATGGGAGGCGGCGACGGGGTCGTGCTGCAGCGTGCTCAAGGGCCATACCGGCTCGGTCACCGCCGTCGACTTCTCGCCGGACGGACAGCTGGTCGCGTCGGCCTCGTACGACAAGACAGTGCGGGTATGGGAGGCGGCGACGGGGTCGTGCCGCAGCGTGCTCGAGGGCCATACCGATTATGTGAGCGCCGTCGCCTTCTCGCCGGACGGGCAGTATCTTCATACAGATCAAGGAGACATTCCTTTGCCTTCACCTTCTACGCCATCGCCTTCATCTCAAAGGATGCAATCGTCTCATGTCTTCATACAAGACCAGTGGGTCTCATTAGACCAACAACGGTTGTTGTGGCTTCCTTCTGACTATCGACCGATTTGCTCTACAGTTGACAAAGACGTAGTTTGCTTAGGGCATTCATCGGGTCGTACTACGCTTCTTAAGGTGAACACAGTAAGGGCTTAGTTCTAATACTATTTACTTTACTATTATTATATTTTTTATTATCTCTGTTTCATAGAGGGGTCAGGGGAGCAGCAAGTATTTATACTTACAGGAGGTGCCTCTAGAATCTTCTAGGTGCTGCTAATGCTTCAAGGCTTAGTAATGCAAGTAAAGCTACTATCATGCTAATTGCACTAGCACCGGCCAGAAGGTTGTGAGGTGGCGAAATCTGTAGGTATTCTAGAGATATGAGTCAGTTGACCAGGGCATGGCCAAGGTTGAGTGCCTTGAGGAACGAAGGGACGAAAGGCTTCTAGGGCCACGCCCCCCTCAACTTAATTCACGTGAAATTCACGTGAACCCTACGCCACACTCTCACACTCTGACGCCACACTCTGACCTGAAATAAAACCTGAATGAAATAAAACCTGTGGATTATGGGAACACGCATTTGTGGAACTCTCTTAGACCGCCTGTCGAGTCGCGCCGGTCTATTTGCGTCTGTCAAGTGACTTTGGTTCCCCGCTCGTTAAAAAGCCGCCAATAATATTGCAAGCCTTACTGATTACCTGCTGCCTTGCAGATTACCGCTGCCCTTTGCTCTCCACACTACTCACTGCTTTGTCTGTAGGAACAGTGTTGCTAATAATACTTCGATGCAAGTCGTCCCTTAATATCTACCGTAAATACGGCCGGCATTATAGCCGCGGCAGGAGCCGCTATGCCTTGAGGAATAAAGAGATGAAAGGGCTTCTAGGGATGCGCAAAACCTCAGCACTGTATGACTACTCTACACGGCCACAACTCTGTGCGACACAGCCACACTCTGTCTGAATTCCTTAATTTGCTAGCTTAGTGAAGATTAATCCCATAACTCAGCCTCCTGAATTATAGTCATATAATAATCCTCCATATTTCCAAATCACCTTTGTTTCACAATATATTACCAATAATTTTTATAGATGACCTTGTTTGGCTTGTCTCTATATACTACAAGTGAAAGAGACATCCCCTTCTATTTATTTACTTCAGCGTTCTTTATAAATTTAGTCTCTAGATTCTTCCAAACTCCTATCTCTCCCTAAATCTTAAAGTATCTAGCTGTAGTAAAGAGTATTGGATATAGAGTATATATAAGATACTTAATAGTTAGGCACTAGTCTACTTATTCATCTACTAAAAATCCTAAGTAGAAGGCTACTACTAGATCTGGCGTCTTATAGAATTTAGTATTAACATATACATAATATAGACCTCTTTAGGCAGTAATAGAAATTAACTATTCTATCTTAGTACACATAATACAGCACTGAAGTATATATAGCTTCTAGGTTTCTATATTTAAATCTATAAATAATAACTAAAGTACTGTTAGCGACGGTAGAAGGTGTAATAGCTTTTTAAATATAGAAATAAAGATAAATTTAGCTCTAGTTATACCTATAATATAAACGTTAATTAAGCCTTGAGTGCTAATATTAGATATTATTATCTCTAAAGCAGTAATTAAAGTAAGTTAAATAGTTATTATATTAATACTATATCTTATATATTTAATAAATTCTTGTTCCTTAGAGTCGTCTGTCTGGCACTTTAGATCTTAATTTATTTTAGAACTATAGCTACTTATATTTAAGAGTCTTATATAGTAATTATACCAGTCTATTATAGAAAAAAGAGAATAATATTATTTTTTAGGAAATTTAGTAAAAGAAATAGTTAAGCTCTTTTCTATTTACTAGTAGAGATTTACTAAAATCTTATTATTAGCTATAATATCTTATAAGGTCGTGCACTCCACTAATAGATATATTTACTAATAAGAGATATAAAATAAAATAAGAAAATAATATTAGCAGACACTTAACTTTACCCTATCTTTAAGTTAAGACTTTCTTTTATAATAGTAATAGTAATATAGTTCGTAGCTAACTATAAGTATTAGCTTAATAATAAATATAAAATAGTTATAGTTTGTTAGTAGTTGGTTTTTGGATATACCTAACTAATTTTCTAAGTTCACTAGAATTTAGAGTATTAGATTTTAAGATATCTAGTATTTATAAAGTGTCTTAGAATCTACTCGCTTGTTTTATTAAATAAGCCAAATATAGTAATATACTTACTTATTATAATAGTTATTTTAATATCTATTAGCTAAAGATATATATTCTTTCTGCTTATTTAAAGTAATAACTTTCTTATAGATTTTCTTATAATTTCTATTTTAGTCTTACTTTTAGTACTTTATTAAGTAGTATAAGACGTATTTATAAGTAATATATTACTTAAGATTAGACGATATATCCTAGCAGGAAAAGTATAAAGCTTGTTTTAATACTAAAGTTAGAATTTAACATAAATCTAAGTCTAAATTAGAGTTAGAATCTTAGGATGCTATTTCTAAGTTACGGTAAAGTATTTATAAGTCTAACTATTTTAGTAAATATTTAATTTTATGATATATCTTAGCTTATATAGAAATGATTTTATATTTTATATTTCTTACCTTTAGCTAATAAGCCTACCTATATAAACTTTTTCTTAAACCTAAAAACTTAATTCATTTCTTTTTTAAAACTTGTTTCTTAAAGCTTCTATAGGTGAATTGTGATCTATAGTTTATATCTTTTTATTAAATTACTATAGAGGTAAGATTAGCCTACTTACTAAGACTTTATATAACTATAAATCTAATAGCTACTAAAAGTAAATTATATTATAATAATAATATAATACATGCTGCTATTTTACACTAGCTAGAATTAGTAATTACTTTAATTAAAGATACTAATTAGTATAATAATGCTATTTAAATTTATATATTATAGTAAACACAAGGCTAATAATAACTTCCTACTATTATATTAAGACTCTAAGGCTTAAATAAGACCTTTATATAAATATTATAAGTAATAAGAGCTTAATAGTAGTGTTATAGTAAAGAGATATTATAATATTATAAAAAAAAAGCTCTTTACAAATCAGGCGGGAAGATAATAATATAAACGTAATTTATAAATAAATAGAGTCTTAAATATTTAAAAGTAACTATAGTATATAATTTATATAAAACTATAATAAATATTAACGTGTGTGTAGAGTTTAAGTTATTTGAAATTAAAGTACCCCTTATATTTTTCAGTATAGTAGAATTTTTGTAATATAAAAATAGACATTAATACTTCTTTAAAGATTTTTATTTATATTAAGACTTAATACTAAATATAAACGACTTATTTTATGTAATGGCTATAACTTTTTCTATTTTAAGTTATATAACTATTCTAACTTTTTATAATAATATTTACTTAGCTATTGACCCTACGGTAAATATATACTTTATATAACTTAATAAAGTTATTTTTATTACTATTAATAGTACTAGCTGTTTTATTACTTTTTAGTATACTATTATTTATATTACTTATATTATCCTCTACGCACGTACTAGTAGCGAACTTAATATTATAAAAAAAAATATTCAAGCCTTTAACGCTATAGTATAGGTCTAAAAGTTTAATTTAAATATTTTATATAAAAACAACATCTAAGCTTGCTATAACTATATTAAGAATATATTAAGTAGACTAAATATCCTTATTAATAATACTAACTTTTAAAATAATTAAATTCCTATAATGTTAATCTTACCTAATGAATAGTGGAACACGTTTAAAAGTAATATAAAAAAATTATATCTCTTACTATATATATTCCTACTACTAATAGTATAGACAACTAAATTATAAAAGATTACTACTAATATTATTAATATAATAAGTGCTAGTATGGACATTAGAATATCTTAATTTTTAGTATATTATATATTTATAATTAGAATTCTGTAGATAGCAGAGTTTGTGGGGGCAAGCTTTAAAAAAAAAAGTATTATTATTATTAGTATAAATTCTAAGTCTATATTAATAGAGCTCTTAAATTATGTCTTGTCTATTTTTTATTATAAGAATTTCCTATTTACAAAGTTAATTAAAGCTAACTAACGTTAGAATTCTAGTAATAATAAATATACTAAATCTTTATAGCAGTTTCATTATTTAGCTTACTAAGACTTAGAGAATGTAGTTAGAGAGTAGATATATTAGTATAAATTAAAACATAAAGTAATTAAATAAAATAAAGAATAAAATTATCTAAAGAAACTAGCTTAGAATTAAGTATTTAATGGGAATATTATATAAAGCTTATTATTACCAGCTAGATCTAAATAGCTTTCTTAAATATAATATAATATATAATATTAATAAGTTCTTTTACTCTTTAAGTTAAAGCTAAAAAATTATAGTAAAGCTTTAAAAATACAGCCAACCTATAATACTAGGTAATAAATATGGTATATATATTTATAAACTACTTTCTTAAAGCTTTTATAGAGATTGAGGAATTATTAAATAGTATATTTAACATTATAATACATACAGATAGTTAGTAGATAGAGAGTAAAAAACTAAAAATAGTTTTTACACTCACTTATTATAGTTAATGCAAATAGTATAAAATTAGTTTAGAAAAGAAAAAATTATGTTATAATATTAGTTTTAATATAAAAATATCTTTACTTAACTAGTCTATATATCTTAATATAGTTTGAAGATTAAATTAATAAAAGGGTTAAAGCTATATACTTATTTAGTAGAATATATTAAGTATTTTTAATAGAATAATATAAATATATCTTAAGAGCTAGCATAGCTATCAAAAGCAGAAAAAATATCAAGATTTATATAAATATTATTAAGGTCTATTAGAATAAAAAAAATATAATATTAGTATCATGTTAGCATCTTCTTACTAACTATATTAAAATAATGTTATTTATTTAGGAGGATAAAGTCTACTCTAATTAAATTTAAGATCTGGCTTCTTATTAATAACGGATATATTCTTAATTTTCTTTAGTATATTAAGAGTAATAGCTAAGACTAAGGGCTATAAAAGCTTTATTTAATATAAAAAAAATAAAGCTTTTCAAAAACACACGCTATTATACTAAAACTTATAACTAAAATACTAAATAAAGAAAAAGAATATGCTATTTAGCTTAATAATTTTTTTACTAACTTAAAGCTTCTTATTATACTTTAGAATTATAGAATCAGAGCTACTAGTACTATACGAACTAATTAAACTAAAAAAAAAGATAAATAAAAAAAGAAGATAATAAAAAAAGGAGATAATAAAAAAAGGAGATAATAAAAAAAGGAGATAATAAAAAAAGGAGATAATAAAAAAAACTTTAATTAGATAAATTAATTTAAAATAAAAATAGTCTAAATTCTAAGCTTATAGATCCTGAGCTTCTAGACTCTAAAACTATAGATTCTAAACTCTAGTAAACGGTATATTTAATTCAGGATATCTAATAGAATATATATTAGATAAGAGTTTAAGATTATAGATAAGAGTAAGAAAACCAGAAAAGAAGAAGAATTTCAGAATAAATAAAAAGTTAATAGAACTAAAGATAAAGTAGTTAAATTATATTACCTAAGAAAAGCTATATAAATGTTGTTTTCTAATTAAAAGGTCCTTCAGCTCGCTTAAAAGGATTCTAGGATTATATTATTTATAATAATAGTTATTAATACCCATATAACTATTCCTTAAGTCCGAAATAAGCTAAATAGAGGAGATAAATGAATTAAAATAAAGTTTAGAAATTTGTGATAACGGGCTCGGTCTTCACGCGTCGTAGCATAGATGCAGGTTGACAGGATAAGTTGGCTCTATTTCAGCTACACTAAGATGGGGAGAGAAGAGGTACAAAGGGGGCTTGCCTCTAAATAGGGCGGTGCATGGCCTGAGCGTGAGCTAGCCATGCTCTGAGCTCTGCGCTAGGTCGTGGCTGGCGTAGCCAGTCGTGATATCATGTGGCCTACAGCGAGTAGAGCGAGCAGCACCGTCACATTACCCCCCCTCTAAGGGAGGCTCGTCCCCGAGTCTCTAGGTTACAGTCTCCTCCTTGCCGATTTCTGTACTACTCTTGTCTTTAAAGCTGCCTTGTCATCCTCCTCTGTTACTTCTAGATCCTCCTCTGCTTCGTACGCTTTCAACTAGGCGTCTAGTCGTGCCAGCGGTCCTGCCTTCTCTAGATAGGCCTCGTGATAGTCTCTTACCTTATGTGGGGCGCCTATAAAGCCTCAGGCGTTGTACCAGGCAGGATCTGGGTCATGAGCTAGCCAGGATGCTTTATACTGTAGTCGGCCATAAAATAGGCGGCTATCAAGGATTTCCTGCACTGGCCACTCGGGATGCCCGTTAACCTTGATAGGCGGTTCCTCAGGTTCAATTTGGCCAGGCAGTGGGCGAGTAGAAGCCTTTCGTAGGCGGTCTACGTGGAAGACGTCAAGCATACGCATGTGCGGCGGCAGCTTAAGGTGATAGGAATATCCCTTCATGCCTATAATAGGATAGGGTCCGTACATCTGCTGGTCTAGCTTCTAGCTAGGTTAGCTAGTAGTGAAGCCCTTAGGTGTAACGTATATCTCGTCTCCTATAGAGAAGTCTGGCTCGCGGTGCTTCTTGTTAGCCTATCAAGTTTATCGCTCTTATGCTTAAGCGATCCCTTGTTGAGTTATCTCTATAGCTAGCTTTACTGCATCATGGCAAGCTTTAGCGTAGCTCTGCGCTTCCTCACGTGACATCTGTTTATGGACTATAGTAGATACCTTCGTACGTTCCTCCTAGTCCCAGTAATAGATTAGCTAGTGGCCAAACTCAATTTAATAGGGTGATAAGCCTGTAGTCTTATATGGTAGAATTGCTTAGGCCTAGTCCATGCAGGGCAGCAGGTCTAACCAGTTATCCTGATGGTAGTTAACGAATGGGCGTAGGCGCTGGTTAATGTACTGGTTCAGGACCTCAGTGTTCCTGTTAGTTTGGGGGTGATACAGCGTTAAGAGCTTTTGCTTGATTCCTATTAGTCAGCATAGCTCATCTATGAATGCTGAGGTGAACTGAGGACCGCGATTAGAGACTATTAACCTAGGCGGGCTAAATACTCACTAGATGTAGCGATAGTATATATCAGCTGCCTGAGCAGCTATAGTTGTTTTACAGTAAGGTAGTAAGAAGCAGCGCTTGCTTAGCCGGTCCACAACAACAAAGGCGCAGTCGTATTCTTTCTTATCTAGAGGGAAGGACTTAAAGTCCATAGAGACGTCTCGCCATGCTCGCTTAGGGATTGGCAGTGATTTAAGTAAGCCTGGGGTCTTGTCATGAGGTATGTGGCTCCATCTGCAAGCTTTACACGTAGCTACATAGTCGTCTACATCTTTGCCTATGCGGCCCTAGTAGTAGCGATCGCGAAGTAGCTTGCCTGTCTTTCTCTTACCTGGGTAAGCAGTCACCTGGGTAGTATGGATAGCTTAAATGAGGTAGGTCCTTAAGAAGTGTACAGCAGGAACTACTAGCTTACCGTGGTGCATGAGAAGGCCCTGGCTGAGTTTCCATGCTAGGTAGTTACCAGAGAGGGCGCGCTCTCGGAATGGCTGTAGGCTCTCATGGCTGCAATTCGCCTCAATAATGCGATTAATCAGTAAGTAAGGGTCGTTTAGAGGAGGCGAGGCTATGAAAGTATCAGCAGTAGCTACTTTAATTATATTAGTAGCTAGCATGTCTCTTGCTGACAGCGCAGCTAGGTTATCACTCGCGGCCTTAATGAAGCTAACGTCGATTTACTCTACTAAGAGAAAGGCGCGTGTTCGGGCTGCTTTGTTCTTATCTTTCTAAGTCTTCAGTTCCTCTTGCTTGCGCGAGAGCGCGTCGGCTACTACGTTAGCCATGCCAGGGCGATAGGTAAGCGTTAGGTGATAGTCTGTTATACTTATTGCCCAGCGCATCTGGCAGGGAGTAAGCTCTCGCTTCATAGAGAAGTACTCTAGCGCGTGGTAGTCAGTTAGGGCACTGAATAACTCTATAGTCTGTAAGCCTATAAGCTGCGAGCGCTATTCTCGGAGGCCGTAGATTACAGCTAACATCTCTTTATCATGTATGTCGTAGTTTATCTGGGGCTTGCTTATAGTCTTAGAGTAGAAGACTATAGGTTACTAGAGGCCATCCTCTTAGAGCTATAATAGCACCCCTGTGATGACCCTATCACTTGCGTCTGTCTCCATACGCGTCTGACAGTAGGGCGAGTAGTAAGCTAAGATATTATCTAACAGTATTAGATCTTTAGCTTGCTGGAAGGCTGCTAGCTCGCGTTCGCTAAAGGCGTACTATGTGCCCTTCTTAAGCAGCTTAGTAAGCAGTCAAATGATACGTCTATAGTCTTTTAGGAAAGCTCTGTAGAAATTGCAGAATCTTAGGAAGAATTATAGGCTTTTAACTAACGTAGGTACTGGCTATTCCTATATAGTAGTAACCTTCTCAGGGTCCTTTTAAATCCCTTCTGTGCTAATAATAAGGCCTAGGAACTTTATTCTAGTAATAGTAAACTCGCTTTTTTTAATATCTGCCTAGAGGCTTACGTTCTGGAGATGTCTTAGTACCTAAGTAACATGCTCCTTATACTACAGCAGGTCTTTAGAGTAGATTAGGATATCATTAAAGTAAATAGTATAGAAGTTATTTAGTAGGCTATGAAGTATCTTGTTAATATAGTGCTAGAATATAGTAGGGCTATTACAGAGACTAAATAGTAGCACACGATACTTATAATTCCTATACTAAGTATAGAATATAGTTAGGTCCTTTATGTCCTTATTTAGACGTATATAATAGAAGACCTGTTATATATTAAGCTTAGTGAATACTCTTACACGTGCTAGGCAGGTAAGGGTCTTCTAAATTAACAGGATTAGATAAGCGTCTTTCTTTATAATAGTATTAAGCTTATAGTAGTTAATATAGAAGCGTTATCTTTTTCTAGACTTCTTAGTAAATAATACTAAAAAAGTATATAAAGCATCACTATAAGTAATAACTCCTCGTCTAAAGTAGTCGTTTAGGTAGGTTTTAATAAGCTATAGCTGCTTAAGAGATATGCTATATAATAGACTTAATATTAGTATATTCTTAGCTATTAGTTTAATATTATAGTTAACACCTTTATGATACGGGGGTAGTATGTTTAAGTCCTTTTTTAAGAAATAGACCTAAGTTATATTAGTATAGCTAGAGTAAAGTAGTTTCTACTTAATAAGCTACTAAAGTTTCTCTTCTTCTATAAAGTCTTTATTTAATTAATAGGGCTTTTCTAGTAAAGCTTTTACTAAAAGGTCTCTAGGGCTTTAGAAGGAGAGCTTTAGGTCTAGCAGGCTAAGCTTATTTCTATAGTCCTAAATAAGCTTATTTACTTTATAGATACTAGTATACCCTAGTATAGTTTCCTTCTGCTATACGTGTATTATAAAGGTAATAGCTTCTATAGTATTAATTTTAAGGCCTGTCTTAGAGAGGTCTTTGCGTGAGATAGGCTAAAAATAAAAAGTTTACTTACTTAGCTCTAGCTACTATTATAAGTAAAGCTATTTTTTTATTTTTCTAATATTTTTTTACTATACTATATGCTGGGGCGAGCGCTAAAGTGGCTTATAAATATACTATAAAATTACCATATTCATCAGCTTATCACGTTAGTTAGTATTAGCTTAGTATAAGGGGTTAATTTTAGTTAATAGGTCTTACATTAGAATAATAATATTATGCTTATAATTAATTAGCTTATTATTTAACTATTTAAGTGTTTACTCCTTATAGTTAATTAAAGCACCTATATCTTTAAATAGCTTATAGCTAATTATAAGGTCGTGGCGGCTAATATTATAGAAAATAAAGTAAGTTAATAAATAGTAGTTATTTAGTACTAGATTAACCTAAAAGTACTTATTTACTTATCTATTTAGTCTATTATTATAGCTAGTTAGGGGAATAGATTCTATCTAGTAAGTTTTTATCTTAAGCCCTTTCTTAATAGCGCGTATGTGCTTTAGGTATACTAGGATAAAACTATTAGCTCTAGTATTAAAAAAGCTACTCAGCTTAATAGCTAGTTTACTAATAGAGATATAATAGAACAGAGTAAAAGCCGGTCCGCTAAATAGTAGTTAATAAGAATTAAACTAGTTAGTAGCTTTAGGGGGTAACCTTAGAAAAGAGACTTCCTCTAAAGTAAGTCTTTCCCTAATAGTTCTTCTATAGTAAGCTAAAACTCCTTATTATTGCTGGTATCCTAAGGCGTATAGAGCTCTTTATTAGTATCTATAGACTTAATTACTTTAGCTATAGCTTAGGCAGGTAGTTAGTAGTCTTTTGTAAAGTAACTAGGTTTCCCGTAATTATAGCAACTAGCTAGCTTAGAGATAGGTATTAGTAGAATAGCGGTAGCTACTGCACGAGTCAGGTGCTTAGTTCCTGAACGAGACTGCTAAATTAGCAGCAGCTAAGTCTTCCTAGTTCTTTTATTAATTTGCTTAGTAGCTTTCCTGGCGCTAAGAGCCAGCTCTCTAGCGAAGTCTTAGGCTAGGTCTATATACTCATTATACTAGTCACAGTACTGCTGTTGATAGATGCCCATCTGCGTACGCAGAGCGTCTGGAAGCTTCTCATAGAATTCTTCCACCCATTAGTCTGCAGACAGGCTGCGTTCTTAAGCTAGGCAAAAGAAGTCGCCCTAGAATACAGTAAAGTTAGTAGGGTCTCTGAGGTAGAGCTTCTGGAAGTCGCGGCAAGCGTTAAGTCTCTTATGTAGGTCACCGTACGTCCTTTCTAGGCGATCTACCATATACTAGTAGCTGACTAGCTGCTCACTCTCTCTTATTATACGTATGAGTGTTGAGAGGTACTGGTTGGCAGGACCCTCCGTACACGTACGCATGTAAGAGACGATATTCTCCTAAGTAGCTTGCTTACTAGCTCCAGCAAACCAGTCTCAGTTAGCGCGTACCTTGTCCTCTAGGACATCCCTCCATTAATTAAAGGTAACGTCCTTACCGTCCTTAAGCATTAGCGGATTAGGGAATTGGGCTGAGCAGCTGTTACCTCAATGGCTGCCTACAGTAGGCGTAGCTAGTGGGGTGGCTGGTACGTAGAGTGATGCTTAAGGAGTTTGGTTACTAAGATCTCCTGTATTAGAACTATCGTTAGGTCCTACAGCTACATAGCTAGCCTGGTTCTAAGGGGTCTGTGGTAGAGCTGTAAAGCGCGTCTTCTTTGCTGGTGTCAACAATAGCGCTAGGCTGGCCTTTACAGAGAGGAAGGAGTATATATTATGCGTGGGTTTCTTTGTCTGTACCCTTAGTATCTTGATCTTGTTCTCTTAATCTGCTACGCGCTCAAGCGTGTTGTTTAGTAGCTGACAAAGCTTAGTAAGCTTATCTCTAGCCTTGTTAAGCTCAGTTTCAGCCGTGTTGAGCGCTTTTCCTAGCGTATCGGCATGGTCGCAATGTGTGAGTACTTTGAGATGGCTATGCTCTAGCTCGCTAGCGATTATCGCTTAATTAAGGGTCATCAGGGTAGGAAGCATAACCTCTATCTCCTGAGGTTCGTAGGTGTCGGTTCCCCAGGTAGTGCTCTTGGTAGTAGCCATGAAGGGTTTCTTGTCATGTCGTGCCTGGATGCGGAGCTTCTTGATGGTATAGTCTTCTCCAATCACGTTGTCAGGGTAGTATGTGGCGGCACACCTGAGCGACTTAGGGATAGGCGTGTAGTCATTGCCAGTGGCTGTTGCCTTGGGATCAACCCTCATCTCTAGCGTAGAGAGCTTTCCCATGGTCCTAACCTATCCGTCCTTGTATGTGTATAGAGCTTCTGGCCCCTAGCAGGGTGAAGCGATTGGCTGATTCTCTGGCATGAAGAAGACGAGCTGGTAGTGCTCACAGGAGTCAGTTTCTCTAGCGTGGAGAAAATGAGCTGGTGGTGCTCACAGGGATCGGTTTCTCTAGCAGGGAGAAGATGATGAGGGGGGGGGGGGGGTTCACTAGAGCTCTCATAGCTCTCTTCCAATCTAATGGGTACGTTGCCTACCGCTGTAGGTCTTCCGATTACCTGCTGAGTCGCTCTCAAGGCCTGCCGCGCAGGGCTTATACAGGCTATTACTCAGGGTTTCAATTGCCTACTGCTGTAGGGCTTTCCGGTAGAGATCGTATGGTTAACGAACTAACGACTCGGCGTAGTCATGCAATTAATCCTCTAGGTGCGGTCGTTGACGAATTAAATGCTCTTATTAATCGCGCGGTTTGACCTCGATATTGTGTCGCCGTCATCCGGCCGAGTTAGAGGGATCTTAGTGTAATGTGATAACAGGCTCGGTCTTTACGCGTCGTAGCATAGATGCAGGTTGACAGAATAAGTTGGCTCTATTTTAGCTACACTAAGATGGGGAGAGAAGAGGTACAAAGGGGGCTCGCCTCTAAATAGGGCGGTGCATAGCCTAAGCGTGAGCTAGCCATGCTCTAAGCTCTGCGCTAGGTCATAGCTAACGTAGCCAGTCGCGATATCATGTGGCCTGCAGCAAGCAGAGTAAGCAGCACCGTCACAAAATTAAGCATTTAAATCCCTTAACATCCTTAATTTTATTAATATATATAACCACTTTATGAATGGTATTAACCCGGTAACTGGCTAGACATAAGAGACTATTTTATTACTCTAGTTAACATAAGATATTTTCTATACAAGAGATAAATAAATAGTGAAAATGTATAAAAAAAATAAAGAGCAAATTTATAATAAACTATAATAATTATATAAATATATAATAATATGTATATCATAGATTATATATATGTGCATATTATATATAAATAAAAGATAGAAAAAGAAGTACTTTTATACTATAATAGTTTACTAAAACTATAGTACGTTATATTAGACATGTTGCCACCTAGTATATTTCTAGTAAAACTATAAAAAGATTAAACAAAGTCTTTCCGTTTAGAGGCTTTATATAGAGTAAATGTAGTAATTATTAAAAACATATTCTAAGCTTATAACTATTAAAGTATCAGGCGATTAGTGTGTATGAGAATATAAAAACTAAATTAATTATAAACAAATATCTAACTATTAATATATATATATATAAAATAGAAATAAATAGTAAACTAAGTTTTATAGTTATACGTACGTAGGTCTGATCTTAAGTTAAAAGCCTTTATATTAAGTTAATAATCTAAGTCTAAGATCTGTATTTTAAGTTAATATTTTCATAGAAAACTAGTATTTACCTTAAGGTAGAATAATTATAATCTTAAAGACTTACTATATTACGTATTTATTATAGCTTACTTAAATAACTACTGGACTTATTACTTACATAATTAAAAAAAAAAGAGCTTCTTAACGAAATTATTTTATAACTTTTAGATTATAATTAAAGCAGTAATATAATTATTAGCTGCTATTAAATTTAATGCATCTAATAAAATAGAAAAAGCTTTATTATATGCTTTAGTAATTAAATTAAGAAACTCTATTTATATAATAAGGTAGCTCTTAACGTACTAGCTTAAGTCTATTAAAATATATAACTATTTAAAAAGATCTAGCATCTCTGAACGTACTTTTAAGTCTTTTATTATTTTATAAACTATATAATAGCTAATCACTTTAACTAATAGTCTATAATAAAGTAAAAAATAATAATTAAATTCTTAGCTATAGTAATTTTTATACCTGCTTAAGTTAATAATTTTCTTTTTTATTTCTAAAAAAAGACCTTCTTTATACTAAGCTAGATTTATAATTAGATTTTATAATATAAGTAAATAATATTTATTCTCTAGAAACTCTAATATAAGGCCTGATATAAACTATAAATATTTTATATAACTATAAATAGTGCCTGATAACTTACGTATATATAATATTAATATATTACTTTCTATAATTAAGTTACTTTAGAAAGTTAAAGCTAGCTTATTAATTTAGTTATATATAAATAATTTTTACTATTTATATCACTCTAAAAGCTTATATAGTCTGTGTAATGCTTATATTATCATAGCTTTAAAAACAGTTACAAAAGTATAACAAATACTTTATATATAACTTAATTCTATAAATTACTTAATTATCTATTATGTGAATGTTTTTAGAATAATGCTATTAACTAAGCTCTATAAAATTAGGTACTGTTATATACTAAAGGCTAAGATAAATATTCTTACGCCTTTAGTAGCCATAGTTAAATAGTATTAGCTATATATTATAGTAATTTTAGTTATAACCTTAATAGAAAAGACTTTTATAATAGAAAGTAAGAGAATACTAACAGGTACTTTTCTAATTTACTAAAAGAAATTAGCTTATTAGTCTTTAGACTTTAATTATAGACTAAGTAAAGCTCCTAGTAAAAAAACAGACATACTTAAAGCTAGTAATAAAGTAATTTAATAGTTTAGTATCTAGATATATTAGTAAAGCACGGGATGTAATTCCCTTTTATATATTTACAAAATTATTTAGCTACACTATAAATAATTTTATGCTATAATTATTACGGCTTATTATTAAATAAATAAAGATAATAGTAATATAAAATACTTTAGTAAGTAGTATAGTAAAAGACATTACTTTTACTACTACTATATTAAAAATATAAAGATTAAAATCTCTATTAGATAGAAGAGTTACTATAGTCTTAAGATTATAAGTATCTAATCTATATCTAATTTCTATAAACATAAACTTATTATAAATCTTAACGTTTAAGAGATTAGTAAGTAGATTTAATAAATCTAAATAGCTCTTAATAAAGTTACTAAAAGTACTAATATAGAGATTTAAATAGATTATTATAATAATAAAAGTATTTATATTACGGGTAGAGATTACTATATGATATTAATCTTTACTATTTATAGTATATATAGAAACTTTATAGTTAAAATAAAATTCCCAGAACTTTAGTGTAAGATCTCGAATATTATTAACTATAAAACCTTTAAGAATATTAATTAATTAATTAGTCTATAAATAATTTATAAATACTAATTGCTTTATTTATATATTAATTAAGCTCTTTTATAATATAGCCTAATTTCTTTAAATAAAGCTAGAGTTTTTTTATTCTTAGATATATACTAAACGCCCTACTAAAGTAAGAATTTAAACAAATATTTAAAGAGACTTATAATTACTATAATGTCTTTTTAAGTATAAACAAGAAGGTACTATATAATATACTTATAAATAAGTTTAGTAATTTAGTCTTAAAAATAATAATATCTTAAGGTAATAAAGGCTTTAGTTATATTTTATATAAAGGCCTATAATAGTTAGCTAAGTAAGCTCTATAATGCTAAGTAATTTATTTTATTATATTCTAAATAAATTAGTTATCCTAAGTAGTTTTAGTTATCTTAAGTGGTTTTAATTATCTTAGGTGGTTTTAGTTATCCTAAGTAGTTTTACTTATCTTAAATAGTTTTAGTTATTTTAAGTAGTTCTTCTAAATAAATAGCATTACTTTTAATATAGTTAGTAGGAAGATGCTAATATAATATTTATATTATATTATATTTTTTTTTTTAGTAAACTTTAATAGTATTTATATAAATTTTAATATTTTTTTTACTTTTAATAGTAATACTAGCGTCTAAAAAGTGTTTATATTATTCTATTAAAAATACTTAATATATTCTACTAAATAAGTATATAGCTCTAACTCTTTTATTAATTTAATTTCTAAACTCTAAAAGAATATGTTTACTTAGTATTTTTAAATATTATTATCTTAAAACTTAAGTTACCCATCTCTTGGCCTTAATGTCTAACAGAATAATTCATTTACTTTTATTATTTATATTAAGTAAAATTTTTAATATTAATTATGAAACTAACGTTATAACTATAATACTTACTTTAAAATACTTTTTTTTAATACTATACAGCTTAGACCTTACACCTGTGTCTTAAATTCTAGAATAAAATATTCCCAGAAATGTAAGCTTCATGCAAGGTAATATTCTAAACTTAGACTTTAGTAAAAATAAAAGAAAGATTTAAGAAACTAGTTTTAACTTAATATTTTCCTATTTTCTTATTTGTGATATGATAGATTAGTTATATTATATTTATAAAACTACCACTCTTCTTAAAGAGAGTACTAGATAGGTTGAGATTTATAATCTTAACTTAATTTAATATAATAAATACAGCAATATCATTTCTAATGACTAAAAATAAATAGAAATATTTAAATAAGTAGTAATTAAACAGGAACTAGACTTCACTTATAGAAGTAAAATTAAATAGTAGATAAATAAAATAGAACTAGTTAATATTAAATAGTTTAAATACTACTAGCCGTTTAGGAAGAAATAGGAAGAAAAAAACCATATAAAAGCTTTTAAAAAGTATATTATAATTAAAATACCTAAGTTATTCCCTTCTATAATAAAAAGAACTTTAGAGGGAAAAGGATATTCTAAAAAGTAAATTAAAAACTAATATAAGCAGATACAAAATAACTATAAGGCTAAGAAAGATAAATATTATAAGTTTTTTATAACTATTAATAGGTATTTATAGTTTGATTATTTAAATAAATAAGCTATAAAAGTACTAATCTTTAAAATTACTTTTTTTCTTTTTTTTTAATTATAGCTTTGTTGGGTAGTGTACACTCTTAAAAAGCCTTTATTTAAAAAGAAATTAAATAATAAAAGCCTATAAAAACAGTAAGCCTATAATAAAGATTTATATTATTTTATTTAAAATATATTACCTAATTTTAGATTTTAGGATAGCTTTATTTATATATCCAAATTAGCATTATTCTATTCCTAAAATTAATTTAGTTAAGGAACTATTACTTTACTGTATTTTTAAAGCTATATATTATTTTAATCTAAATAAAGTTTTAATATTATTAGTGACTTACTTAGTATAGGGTGACTTCCCTTACTTAACTTAATAATCCCAAATAGTATTAATAATTAGACTTAGTATAATATTAAGAGGTAGAAGAAAAGAATCTAATTATTTAAAACACTCTAAATAAGTCTCTTTTATTATTAGAATATCTAATAAAAGTATTATTTATATAACTAGTCCTGTTTTAACTAATCACACTAATAAGTATAGTATTTCTAGTTTGTTAGTTAATTAAGTGGCTTTCTTAAAAACCTAACTAAGTATATTATTTATTTAAATTCTAAGTTATTACTTTCTAACGTTATTCAGATTTACTCTTAGATATTACTAATTTTATAAGATATATAGATATTATAACTAACATAAATTAACTTTAGTATTAACTTTATAGTGAAATAATTTTATAAGGAAAAGAGAAGTTTTAACTATTAATTTACCTCACCATCCTTAATAAGACTCTTGTTAATATTCTTTTAGTAATACTAGTAAAATGTTTAAGTAGTATTTTCTACTAAATCTTATAATATTATACCCCTTATTTAAGTTGTTTTAGGCTTATTATTATCTAAATTCCTATTAGTATTTCTATTCTTCTAGAATTATATTTACTAGTCTAGCTATTTTGGAGGCCCTAAATAGGTAGAATTAGCCAAATGGAAATTATAAAGCTTATATAAACTATTCTTAAAATTAGTTACGTTATACTACTCTGGATTATTATTATATTTAAGCTATTTAACCTAATATTATAGCTTTCTATAATAGATATAGAATTTAAGGATCTATTTTACCTCATATTCTACCTTATTATTATTTATATTTATTTAAGTTAGAGATATTATCTTAGACTATAAATAGAATATAAAAGTATGTTTATAATTCTAGAGTTTAAATAATAATTTCTTAATAACGCTTTCGCATTAAGGACTATCTCTATATTTAGTTAAGATAAGTTTTAAGTTTATCGTTTCTTTAACTAGCTTATTTACTCTAATTTCTATAGCCTCTAGAAAATTATCTATTTCCTAGTTAGAAATTATCTTTTTAATATAGTCTTTATTACTAAGATAATTTTAGTTATTAAAACCATCCTCTAATTCACCACACCATAAGGATAGTAGTGTATTATATTTGTTTTTATATTAATTAGATATGATATCCAGGATTAGTGAGAAGTTTTCTAAATTAGTAGAAGAAAAAGCTTTAACTAGAATAAAACCAAATATTAACTTTTTCTCTTAATTCTAAAATGTATTACTTTTGTTAATAAATTTATATTTTAGGTTTTCTATCTTTAGTCTTAATAGTTGTTTTTTATTAGTATATATATATTTAACTAGTCTAGCTCTTTCTTTATCTACTAACTTAAACCTTTTAAGAGTTCTTTTAAAATTAATATAATAGATATCTTTAAAATAAAACTAGAGCTTTTATAATAATAAAAATAACTTTTTATAATAAAGTTTACATAAAGAGCATATTAGTGACTTAAAAATTTTAAAATATTAATAGTAAATATAGTCTTTCTACTTAGCTGTTTTAAGAAATTACTATATTTATATTTCAGGGAGCAGTAACTTATTACCTAAATAATAAAAATAAAACTTAAAAATAGTAAGTGTTTCTTTATAGATTAATAAATTATACTATATAAAAATCATTTCAGGCTAGTTTAAATAAACTTTATAATAAATATTCTATTTTTCTTAGTTAATAAACTATTTACTATAGAAGAAGTAAAATTCTATAAATTTATAACTTTTCTTAAGCCATTTCTAATAGTAACTATATATATATTTCTATTATATAGTAGCTAGTTTACTATTAGAAATTCTCTAGTTAGACACTACTTTATAAATAATAGAGGGAATTATATACCTATTAATCTTTCATATAAAGTCTATTTTTAGATAGTAGTATTTTTTTAGCTTAAGACCTAATTAGAATATTACTTTCTTTTTTTATAAATAAAGTTTAACTAGATTTTAAAAAATAGTCTTACTTATATCGCTATATATAGTAGCCTTAATAAATATACTAAATACTAGATAGTTTTACACTAGTATGAGTTTACATACTTATTAGAATATAGTTTTATAATAACTAGTATATTCTTTCATATAGGCATTAACTTTACTTATGGGTTAAGTAGATTATTATTTTTAATATTTATAAAGTATTTTTAAAATTAGCTTTTATCTCTAAGCCTGTAACTTCTTGCGTTTATTTTTTAATAATAAGTTATTTAAAAAAAGGTCTTTAAGTTTTGTTTTAATATTTTTAAACTTAGTACTTTACTTAAGCTTATGCTGTTTTTCTACTAGCAGTAATTACCATAACTCTAAATTCTAAGTAATATATAAAAAATAAAAAAAGTCTAAAATATCTGTATAATGCTTTTAATTATAAAAGAAGATTATTTAACTATTTACTTTAATATTATTAGCTATATAGTAATTATAATATATTACTGAGTTCTTTTATCTACTTTATTTTATTTTTATATCCTGTAAATAATTTCTGTCTGTATATAGTATAAGTTAAGTATATAAAATACTATAAAATAATATATATACTAATAAGGATCAGACTCTCTACTCTGAAATTATATATTATTAAAAGTTTAATATAACCGGCACGAAAGTCTTATTTTTAAAGATATTAACTAAATATATTTATAGTCTCTATCTTTCTATTACTTCTCTTAAAGAAGGGCTAGTCTAGGATGCTTAGATTTTAATAAAGTTAAATTATTTACTTATTTTCTAAAAGTTCTATTATAAAAACCTTATCTATTAACTTATAATTTTAAAATGTATTTCTTATAATGCATATGGTAACTACTATAAGTATTAGATTATAAAATAGTAGTTAGATTTTAATATTCTCATATAACATATACTCTAGGCTATTCTATAATTAGTATTAGATAAGTATATAAAAAGAATTAATTTTATTTTTTATCTAAAATAAACGTTATACACTTCGTGTCTTATTAGAGTTATATGGTAAATTTTATATTACTATACTTATTATAAAAAATTATAAAAATCATTTTCTAACTTAGCGCTGTTAGTTTATATAGGTTATTTTAAAATAAACTTATCTAAAAATATAAACCCCTACTAGAACCAAAACGGTATATAGATTCTATATATTTATTAATTCTTAAGATATTAAAAATATAGGTTATAGTAAGAGCCTATATTTTAACTTTATATTATAATTTTAAAAGCATAAATTAATCACACCTCTACTATTACGTTTTTAGATAAAGAAAATGAATTTATAAGCTATATTATTATAGTTACTTTCTATATAATAGCTTAAAAATATTATATAGCTTATATTTAATAAATTATTTATATAATTAGTACTAATACTATAAAACGCCTGGCCGGTTATAATAGACTTATATTTAAAATAAATAATATTATATTTAGACTTATTTCTTTAACTAGCTTTCCTAGTTCACCTCTAGCCGGCGGTGAAGTCTTTATAGTATTAAACTATAATTTATAAGCTTAGCTTTTTATTACCGTAGCTACCCTTAATTCTAAGTATAATAGTTATTATAAAATCTTTAAATTTTATAGTATTATTTAAACTAGCTTTTAGATTCTTTATTTTAAATCTAGTATTAAAAGTTCACGTTAGTAAGATATACTAGCTTAAAGATATTATAATAAACTTATTAAACCTATAGTATTAACACTTACGCGTAGTTTTTCTCTATTTTTAGCTAAAGTTTTTTTAGTACTAATTTACTATTAATAATATCTTTTTTTATAGCTATATTTTTAGTAGCTTGCGTAAAGAAGACCTTAAGTAAAATCTTTTATAGTATTTTAAAAATATATAAAATAGCAGTATAAGAAAAAGAAAGTAAAATAATATAAAATATTTAAAAACTAATAGTAATACTATTAGGATAATAAGGGTAATACTATTAATAAAATAATTAAAATAATAATAGCTATAATAGTTAGGTAGTTTTAAACTAGTAGTATAGCTATATTTTTTATAGTATAAAAATATAGCAAAAGCCACTACACCAGGAAGAGATAATACTAGTATTATAGAATATATAATATATAATAGTCTATTTTCTTTAGAGGGAATAGATTTTGCTTTTTCTATTTATAGAGAATAATTTTAATCTCTAGATATAAAATAAGTTTCTAGTTTAAAATCCACTCTAAGTATCTCTCCTATTTAGACTTAATAAAAATAATAGGAGTATATTTATCCTATTAATTAATACAATTAGCTATAAGAGTAGTATAAACTAATATAATTAAGTAATAAATAAGTAGCTTAAGTAATAGATAAGTAGCCTAAGTAGTAAGTAAGTAATTTAAATAGTAAATAAGTTAAAAATAATTAGCACTAGAATAAAACAGTAATACTAACTAACTAAATCTAGAATATTAATATAAGAGAATTTTAACTATCTACCTAAAAAGTTACTAGCATATTTATTAATTTAAATAGTATTATATAGTACTTAAAGAGTTTATATTTTATTTTAAATGCTGTTAACTATTTATATTTCTATTTAATTTAAATCTTATAGTATTTCTTTTAAATATTAAATAAGCTAAATTATTAAGCTCTTTAGAGTCTATTTATTAGCTCTTAAATTAATAATAATAGGTATTAATTTTTTGTTATAATTTAATTTAGTTATTTAAAATCTATACATAATTATAGTTTTCTATTTTTTTTAAGTATAAATAGTATTAGTAAAGCCATTAGGCTTTTACTTAATTATATATATTTCTTTTTAAAGTTCTTTTTAATATATAGTTTTAATTCTTTTTACTGTACTTTTAATAGAGGATATATTAGTTTTAATTTAAATTTTTTCTTATTCTTAACTAGTATTTTATAGTCTTAAGGTTAATACTTTAAAAGTGTATTTTTCTTGTTTTTATTAAATAAGTATGCAAATTCCTAGTATTCCTAAAATATTTAGGTTTTAGTAGTGTTTAAGGCTTATTTTCAAATCTATACTATTTTAATATCTTATAGTTATTTTTTCTGTAATTGTTATATAGCTTTATATAAAATTCTTTTTAATTTAAAGTATTTTTTTTATTATATTTAGTTTCTATATTTACACTACTTTCTTTACTAGATTATACTATTAAATAGATTTTTATTACTAATTTATTATTAAATTATATAATAAGAGCTAATTCTATTCTAAAATTATATCTAGCTTTTTTATATCTAGAATATTAATATAGTAAATATCTTTATAGCCTGCTGTTTCTAATTCTATTATTATAGTTTTTAAGTTAATTAAACTCTTTTTAAAGGTTATTATACTATTATTTACTTACTTTACCTTCACTAAATACGCTTTTTTCTAATATAATATGTTATTCTATTTAATTTATTAATTTAAAATAAATGTTTTATTTACTTTATTATTTACTAGTACTTTTAGAGATTTTCCGTTTACTCTCATACTAAGATAAAAACATAGTTCTTATTATACTTATTATAATTTAAGAGCTTTAATAGTTATATTATTAGCTTAAGTTTTTTACTAATAGCTATCTAGTTTTTTAACATAAAATTACGCACACTATACTTCTAATTTTTATTTTTAAGTTAAAGTACTTCTATTTAATATGTATAAAATAATAGTTATAATAGTATACTAAATATAACATTTTACTATACTCTTATTTAGTTTTCTTTTTGTGTATTAGGCATTTCTATTCTAGGAAACACTCTTTATAAGAGAGTTCTAAGTAGTATAGATTAAAACTCTACTATTTAACTTTTCTTTTTTTTTTCTTATAGTATCTACATTCTAGCATGTATTTCTTTTAATATTACTATTTATATTAGTAGTCTTATTAGCTGTTTTTATTTTCTATATTAAATATAGTATTTAGGGCTTCTAGAACTTATCTATTTAGTTTTTATTTTTTTACTACTTTTCTACATGCTTCCTGTCTTTTTAGTTTTTTTTATTTAAATTAAATATATTACCTATATATAAGTTTTTTCTATATAGTTAACTAACTTACAGATTTAATATTTCTAATTTTTTAGTTATTAAAAGATATTAGTGTTTTTAATTTATATAATAGGTAAAGATATTTTTATTCTATTATATTTATTATTCTCATTCTCTAGCTCAGTTTCTTATTTTTCTTGAGTTAGTTCTTTTTTTTATTTTCTAAAAATATATAGTTTCCTTTATTAGACTTTTATAAGGAATGAAGATACTATTTTTTCTGTAAGATTATTATACTATAGAAATACTACTTATTCTAACTAGTTCTTTAAATTATAAAACTCTTCTTTTAGCATAATTTTCTAATGCTTAGTCTTATAGTGTTTATTTAAATATTAGTGTAATCTATAAATTTAACACGTATTTCTATTTAGCTACTACTAGATAGTTATTATTATAACTCTAAAAGTTTTATATATTAAAAGTTAAATTTCCTAGAATAGCTATTATTCTTTATTAATCTCCTAAAGTATAAGGTTCTCTATTTTTGTACTTACTACTTAGTATTATTCTTTAACTACTCTTTATAATACTTTTTTTAATTATTACTAGCTGTTTATAAGTTTGTACTTTGTTTTCTAATATCTTTTTTTATAACTCTTTTTATAATATTCTACAAATCTATAGATCTAGTATTAATTATTATTAAGTTTTTTTTTAATAACTTTAACTAATAAGGTTTCTTCTTGCTACAGGACTTATCTTATAGGTTTAAATTTTATTCTAACTATTATAATCCTTAATTTTTTATTTAGACATTTCTTTATAAAGTGTTTAATATTATTATATTTTAGATATACTTTCTTATTAAGTTACTCTTTATATTTTTAAGTTATAATCTACTTTCTTAGCTCTTTTTTCTATTATAGCTTTTTAATTTAAACTTTATTAATATCTATTTTATTATAAGCCCAACCTTATTATGTTAATATTTTCTTTTATTTTTATAATTATTATTTAACTTTTTTTATGTTCTAAGTCGTGCTTGTACTAGTAGTTATTAATATATATAATAGATTTTATAAAAGCGTAAAGATTATTTAATTAATCTCTTTTAGCTAGCTTATTTTTAATTTAATTTTTAAGTTTAGTATAATAAGCTGCTATTAATAGCACGTTATTCTAGTTAATTTATAACTATACTTATTAAAATTCTATAATATATATTAAAACAAATTTTATTTACTCAAGGTTTTGTATCTTATATTCTGTAATTTTTTTCTTATTAATTTTTCTAAAGACTATAGTTATTTAGGTTTTAAAGTTATTATAACTTTAGAAAACTACTTTTATCTTATTAATTATATTAGTTTCTTTAGTTTTTTTATTTATATAATTTTTAGCTAAGAGCTTAAACTAATTTATAGTTTTATCCTTTATATTCATACCAGCTATAAGGATTTTGTTTTAATTCTTAAAAAAAGTATTTTTATTAAAGTAGGTATATATTTCTACTTTTGTTAAAAAGCCTTTAAGATATTTTTATATTCTATTAAATCTTTTTAGTAATTATACCTTAGTACTAAATACATAAACTTTTATATTAACTTAGTTTTTTAATTTTATAATTATTTATTATAGCTTTAAAATCTACTACTGTTGCTGCTATATAATCTAGACTATAGATAATACTAATACTAAGACTAAACTACTTAATTCTATTATTATTATATACGTTTATTATAACTCGTGAGTACTTATAGTGTTATAATTTAAGTTAAAAATATCTAAACAGTTTTACTATAAAAGTTATTTAGTAATTATTTTACTAGAAACTTTTTTTATAGCTTTTTATTACAGGTTACTTAACTTACTAATATAAATTAAAACTAGTAACTAGTTATCTAACTAATTATATAACGTTAATTAGTTCCTTTACTTCTAGATTAGAGAGTTTATTAGACTTAGTAGAAGTTAATTAAACTTAATTAGAATAAAGAGAAGCAATATAGTAAGTTAAGATTTAATAGAATAGTATTAAACTATTTCACTTAAGATATGAATCTTAATTTTAGAGTAACTATAAAGAATTAAAAGTAATTATAAGTTATCTAATATCTTATACTTATAGCAAATTTCTTATACGTATATTATATACTAATTAGAAGTATATTAGATACTGTTAGAAAAAATAAGAGAAAATAAGTTTAGCTTAAGTCTATACTTACTTTTATTTTTTTTATTAGTACTTATTTTTCTTATACTCTGCTATAGCCTGTTATCTGACTTATTTACTTATTTTAAGTATTATTCCCTATAGAACTTAAACTTACTTTAGAGTAATTTTATTTATAGATTCTATCTTTACTAGTTTACTTTTATTTATTAGTATTATTTATATATATTTTTATACTATATCTTTTATAGTAACGCCTCTTCGGTTGTATCTTTTTCTATATTATAATTTATAATATTATTTTCTTTCTTTAAGCTTTTAGCCTGAAGGTTATTCTGTTTTTTCTTTTATAAGTAATATAAAGATAGCTAATTCCCTATATAAAAGCTAAAATTATAAGAACCCTTTATACCTTTTTTATTCTTTTAATTTTCTAAGGATGACTTAAGTAGAATTATTCTTAAAATAAGTTTACTATTTAGCTTAAAGAGTTTAAGTATATAGCTATTTTATACTATTCTTTTATTTTTATTATTATAATACTAACCACTACTGTTTAGTAGATTTAATTTTTAAGTGATGTTCTAAGTATATTAATTAAAACATAAAGTGCAATCTTATAGTTTTATAGTAAGAATAGAATTATTTAGATTATAATAAAAAGAGATTATACTAGTAGATTAAAAAGTTCTATTAAAAATCCCTTAAAGCTTATTATATTCTATTAGATTAGTTATAGAGTATTTAATAGTAGTTATTAGATCTAGATTATAAGTCTTAAGCTTATAAGTTTCAGCTCTGTTAGTAACTAGTCTAAATAAATTCTTAACAAAAAAAGATATTCCAGCATGAGTTTACTTTAATTAATAAAGTTTATATAATAGAAAAAAAAGAGTAAAATTATTAGAGTTAATTTAGTATACTACTATTTATAGTATTTAATATTACTTTACATTTTTTCTTAGGTTTTAAATTATAAATATATCTTTTATTATAAAACTAAAAAATATAGAAAATATTACTAATATAACAAACGATCTATATTCCCTGTATTTATTAAATATAGTTTTAAAATAGGCGTTTACTGCTCTGTCTAATAGTACTAGTTAATTAGCTTTAAATTATTCTTTAAGTTCTTAACTAGTTCCTATATGTTATTTTTAGGTTTATAGTTTTTTTATTTAACTAAATACTTCTACTAACGCCTAAACTATTAGTAGTCTAGAATTTATTAGACCTTATACTTAGTTATATCTTTCTTAAGTTTAAGTTTTATCTATAGTTCAGTGTTTTGTAGTGCCGGTTCTAGTTTTAAAATATAAAAAACTAAGTAAATCCTTATATCCTTAGATAGTTATAGTTTGTAATTTATAGGTTTTATTTATTATTTAATCTTAAAGAGTCCTAATTTAATATAGTCCAGTTTTCTTAATAGTTGTTTTATTTCTAAATTTTTTATAGTAGGAAAATTTTATCTTCTCTCTTAAAAATTAGTTTCTTAATTTTAGACTTATCCTTAACTTATTTACTAAGATTATTTTTATAGGTAATTTTTTATATAATTTCCTAATATAGTTATTACAGTTCCTTAACTTTTATTCTTATAGATTCTGATATTTTATTTAGTTTCTGTAGTTCTTAATAAGCTATAGGCTTATAACTATAGTTTATATAAAATAATAATTTTCCTATAGTTAATAACTTTATAGAGTTATATATAAACTTAACTATTAATAATAAGTTAATCTAATTATCTTACTATTTATTAACATATATTTATAAGTATTATTCAAATGTCTGGTTTGTCTATTCTGTTTATCTATTTATTTATAAATAAAATACTATTAAGAGACAGTGTTTAGCTCCTAGCTTTTCTATAAATATTTTTTAAAATATTAATATAAATAATTTATCTCTATCTATAATGAATTCTTATAGCAATCTATATTATACTATTAATAGTTTAATAAATATAGTTACTAATTTATCTGCTTTAATTTCTGTGTGTGTAGATTTAAAGTATATATACTTTATAAGTCTATTTACTATAACTAATATCATATTATACTATTATCCTTAAAAGGTGGTTATTATTGGTATTTCTGTAATAAAGTTTATTATAACTAATTCCCATAGTAAGTCTGGTAAAGGAATTAGTTATATAAGTTTATATTTCTTATATCTTAATATTTTTTTTTGTACTTGATACATTCTAAAAAAATAGCTCTAACCTTTTTTTATATTCTAGGAATCCAGAAGTATCTATTAATCTTTTCTATAGTTTTCTTAATTTCTTAATATCTATATATTTTAGCTGAATGTTAGTTCTTAATAAGTTTAATTTATAATACATCTAGTATAAAAATAGTTCCTGTTTTATACTATTATAGTTATTTATTATTAAATTTTCTTATTTATTTTTTCTAGGTATTTTTGATGATGACTATGATCTTAATATTTATTTATAAGCTTTTTAGAGATCCGTCTTATTTTTATTTAAGTATTATATTATAGATTTTTAGTATATTCTTTATATAATCTGTTTATTAACTAAGTGTGTTAGCCGCTGTGTTTTCTTTTCCTAATTTATAAAATATTTAAAAGTTAAAAATAGAAACTAATTTCTACTATCTAACTTATTATTAATTTAACTTTTTAGTTATTGTAAATGCTATTAGGTTTTTATGGTTTAAGTATATAATAATCTAATACTTAGCTCCTTTTAAGTAGTATTTTTACTTTTTAAATGCTTAAACTATTACTAATAGTTTCTTATTATAAATATTATAATTTAACTTAGTAGTTATAAGTTTATGAGATAGAAAGTCTACTAAATATTTATATTTATTATTTTATATCTATAATAGAATAGCTTTAGTAGCTTTATCTAATGTATCTATATATATCTCTATTTAAAGTTATAAGTTAAATATCTTTAATATTAGTAGTTATTAGAATATTTCTTTTAATATTTTAAAAGTAACTTCTTTATATTATTCCCACTTAAATTATTAATCCTTCTTAAATAATTCTGTTAAGGGTAAGGTGATTTTTAAATAGTCCTTAATAAATTATCAGTAAAACCCTATAAATCTAAAGAAAGAATAAACTTCTTTTATGTTTATTAGTGTTAGCTAAGATAGAATATTTTTAGCTTTATTTAGGTTAACTACTATTCTATCTTGGATACTAGGTATCCTAAGAATTTAACTTCCGTCTTATAGAATATATATTTCTCTGTTTAGATGTATAGCTTATGTTTTTTAAGTTTTTATAATACTCTCTTAGTATGTTTAATGTGTTCTTTTAGTGTTCTATTTATATATATAAGTATATTATTAAAATATGCTATTATAAATACGTCTAGATATTCTCTTAGTATATAGTTAATAATTTTCTAGAATATTACTAGTGCGTTAGTAAGTTTTATTAGTATAACTAAATATTTAAATAATTTATATTTTATTTTAAATATTATTATCCATTCATGTCCTTTAGTTATTTATATTTAATAATATCTATTTTTTATATTAAAAAGACTAAACTATTTAGTTCCTCTGAGTTTATCTATGAGTTCTAATATTAAGAGTATAAGATAATAATTTTTTATAGTTATTTTATTAAAATGTCTGTAGTTAATACATAGCCTTTAGTTTTCTATTCTTTTTTAGTATAAAGAGTATTAGTGAAGCTATTTTGCTTTAACTTGTTTATATATATTTCTTTTATTAATTTTCCTGTAAGAACTTTTGTAACTTCTTTTATTAATAAATAGGTACCTGATATAATAATCCTGGCTTTAGATCCATTCCTTCTTTAAGAGTAATCTTATAATCTTAGTTCTAATATTCTAGTAATTAGTCTTTAGCTTTCTTAAAAAATTATTTTTTAAATTTCTTTTAGTATTCTTTCAGTACAATAAATTTAGTCTTATAAAGTATTATTTTTTTATTTATATTATTACTTACTATTACTATCTGTGGTAGTTGTTCCTGATTTCTATAGTTTTTTTTTTAATTAATAATTAGGTTTTATTATACTAGCTAGTTCTATCCTAAGATAAAATCTTTACTATCTAGATTTATAATTTTAATACAGCAGTTATCCCTGTAACCTGCTGTCTAAATAGTTATATTCTATATTTTAAAATTAATTAGACTTTCTTTAAATACTGTTAGACTATTATTTATGTGTTTTACTTACATAGGTTTATCTAAAACTCTAGTTAGTATCTAGTATTTTTATATTTACTTATTTAATATAAATATCTCGCTAGCTTTACTGTCTATAAGTGTTAGTATTTAGTTACTATTAATATATACGTTTATATATAGCTTGTTTTTGTATTTCCTTTAGTTTAGTTATATGTATATAATTAATATGTTCTTTCTAACCTTTTCTTAGCTCTCTAGTAGTTTAGTTATAGTCTACTAGTTTTCTAGTTTTTTATTTATAGTTAACTTCTAAGTGGTAGTCGTTTCTTTAGTGTTTTTTTCTTAAGTTTATAGATTAAATATCTCTAGAGTTAACATGCTTCCTTATTAAGTATTTTATATATATTCTTAGTTTATTTTTTATAATCCTTATATTTCTATCTTAGGAAGCATTTTTAGTGTGTGAGTTTTTTATATAATTCTGTAACTAGCCATCTCTCTTAGTAGTATTCAGTTTAGTATAATTAATATTCTAGTTAATATTAGTCCTATAATAACTGTTTATGTTTATCTAAACTTAAATCTTATAATTTATTCTCTAAATCTGTATAAACTAGTTTTTATTATAGGTTAAGTTCTTTTTTTTTTAGCTAGTTATTATAATACTTTCTTTGTCTTTAGTTCTTTACCATGTATAGCGTGTTTATTCTATTTATAATTTATCTCTATATAGTTTAATACTATATATCTAGTATTTTTTTTATTTACAGCGTTATTATCTTGTATCTATAGTATAAATAAAAGGTTTTCTTTTTTCTTCTTATTTTAATCCCATCTTAGCTTTAGATGTCTGACGGGGTGATAATATATTATATAAATTATTACTAATATAAATACCTATTAGTAGATTTTATTTATTTATATAGCTAATTTTTATTTACTTAATTTTCTATGCTGCTTATTTCCTACTAACTATAATACTTATTAGTATTTATATATTCCATTTTCTGGAGTAACTTCTTAGTATTTAGTAATATAATATTTTTTTAAGTAATATTTTAATTTATATATCTAACAGTGTTCTTAGTAGACGCGCTATATAATTATTATAGATATAAATTCTTTTCCGTTTTCTATTTCATAATTTTTTTATTATCTGAATTTCTAGTTTTTTTTCTTAAAGAGTTTTTCTTTCTTTCTGTTCTATAATCTCACGAAATCTTTATATATCTTTATAGTTTTTGGTATTATGTTATTATATTACTATTTCTTATATTATAGAGGCTATATTGCTGGTTAGTTCTGCTAAATAATTCTTTATTTACTAATATAGTATTTTATATTCTATTCTAAGGTATATGTGGTTCCCACATATCTAATATTATTCTTTCTTTATTTTTTATATAATAGTTTTCTTAGTTATCTAGTCTTAGGCTTATTCCACTTAGATTATAGCTATCTTAATTTCTTTTAGTATTTTAGTTTAAATATAAGTTTTCTTAACGTCTACTTATTATTACTTATAGTTTTTAATAAAATGTCTTTATTTCCTATATCCTAGATAAGCTTTTTATGTGTAATATTTTATTTATTCTTTAACTTACTTTCCTTACTATTTATTAATAAATACCTTATTATAGTTAGTGTCTATTTTATTATATATTTAAGTATTTTTTTTATTTTTTTTAGGTATATAAATTACTAGTCGTCCACGTGCTTTCTTTTCTTACTTTTATTAATATTAGTAATTATTAATAATTACTACTTATTTAATAATTCTGAGCAGTATACTTAGTTATTTATCCTTAGAAATTTCGTTTTTAATTCTATTTTTTAGTTCTTTATAGTATATCATGACTAATGGTTAGTTTATTTAATTAAGTTATAATTAGATTTACTTAAATTTTGCTATATAGTTAGCTGCTAATGTTTATTGCTTAAGCTATTAAAACTTTTAAATTACTTCTATTTCTTTATTAATTTCCCTAAAGACTATAATTATCTCTTTTTTAAAGCTTTTATAATTTTTAAAGGCTTATTATATATTATTATTATAGTTTATAAGTCTTACTGTTCCTAAGTTAAAATTTTTATTTACTAAGTAATTTCTAACTAGTAGTTTAAACTATCTTATAGCTTTTCCTATTATATTTATACCAACTACTAAAATCCGATCTTAGTTAGTTATAAATAATGTTTAATTAAACTAATAATAGAGGACTATAGTTGCTATAAAGGTCTTAAGTTTATCTCTATTACTATTAAACTTTATAAAAAGCTATATTTTTACTGTTTCTTTTTTTATAACTTTTCTTACTATTACTTATTATTATAAGTTAACTAAAGTGTTATATAACTTTATAATAGCTGTTTTTTATTTTTAGATAATTTACTATACACTTTTTTACTCTCTGGATATACTTCTAGTTATGGATAAAGATCCTGCTATAACTTCTTCTTTACTACTACTTTCTTTTAACGAATAGAGTTCTTATTTATCCTTATAGTAAATTATTATAAACTTTATTTAAATAATATAATATTAGAATCTATTTAACAGCTTTTTTCTATTTTTTTAAGATAATAATTATAATATTACAGGTTACTTAACTTACTAACGTAAATTAAAACTAATAACTAGTTAATTAATTAATTATATAATATTAATTAGTTCCCTTACTTCCAGATCGGAGAGCTTATTAGACTTAATAGAAATTAATTAAACTTAATTAGAATAAGAAGAAGTAATATAGTAAGTTAAGATTTAATAAAATAGTATTAAACTATTTCACTTAAAGTATAAATCTTAATTTTAGAGTAACTATAAAGAATTAAAAGTAACTATAAGTTATTTAATGTCTTATACTTAACGTATTTGATAAGTGAGTGACTTGGACAAGCGAGTAACTTACCTTAAAACTCACTAAAAAATCAAGAATTCGCACATGAATATCTCAACAACCACTTAATAATAAATTCTATAAATTGAAACTTAGGCTTTTCTACATGCATTACAGCGTTTCTGAAGGTCGCATGAAAATTAGTTGAGTAGTTTCTAAGATATAGCAATTTAGGGGCTAAAACGATGCCATATTGCTATATCTCAAAAACTACTAAACTAATATATATGTAACCTTCATAGAAGCTGTAATGCATATAGGAAAGCCTAAATTCCAATTTATAGAATTTATTAATAAGTGGTTGTTGAGATATTCATGTGCGAATTCTTGATTTTTTAGTAAGTTTTAAGGTGAGTTACTTGCTTATCTAAGTTACTCACTTATCAAATACGTTATAGCAAATTCGTTATACATATATTATATACTAATTAGAAGTATATTAGATACTGCTAAAAAAAATAAGGGAAAATAAATTTAACTTAAGCTTATATCTATTTTTTTTTTTTTATTATTTTTTTTTTTTATATTTTGCTATAGCCTGTTATCTGACCTGCTTACTTATTTTAAGTATTATTCTCTATAGAACTTAAACTTACTTTAAAGTAATTTTATTTATAGGTTTTATTTTTATTAGTTTATCTTTACTTATTAGTATTACTTATATATTTTTTTATATTATGTTTTTTATAGTAACGTTTCTTTAGCTATATCTTCTTCTATATTACAATTCATAACACTTTTATATACTTAAGGTTATTATATATAATAAATATATATAGCCTTTATTATTATACTATAAAGATAATATATAGGTTGCTTTAATGTAACAAGTATAAATATAATTTATATTAGAATTTTAATAGTAATATAAGGTTATATAATAACTTCCTAACATAATATTTTAATAATATAAAAATTATAGTAAAGTATAGTCTAACTAATTTATTATATAACTAATTTCAGAGAGTTTCTCTAAAATAAGAAGATAAGTATAAAAAAGAAAACTATTTAAAAGCTAAAGAAAATGCCTTTTATATAGTAAATTCTTTACTTATAATTTATTTACTACTTAAGCTTATTATAATTATTTGGTCTCTATTAGTTTTAATTACCTATATTATATTTATAATTCTGTATGTAAAATATTACGTGGTTTTTCTTACTAGCTTTATATTATAGATAGTAATAGAATAACTAGTAATTTAGTTAAAAAAATAACTATACCTAAAAAGCTAAAGGAACTAGCGGTAACGGCTAATAAAGCTTTAAAATAAAAACATATATTTAAGCTTAAAAAAAAGAATTATAAGTAAATATAGGATATATTAGCATAGACTAAGATATAAACCAAAAAGTAAGAATAGAGATATAAAACCATATAGAGAGATTTAGAGCATCTTGTTACATAATAAGAAAACTTAGTAACTAGAGATATTAGAAAAAGCTAGAAGCTCTAACAGCTCTAATAATTTCTAGTAATATTTAATATATTTCTAACTAGTATATAATATACGCACGGAGGATTTATTATAAGTATAAGACATTAAATAGCTTGCGGTTACTTTTAATTCTTTATAATTACTCTAAAATTAAGATTTATACCTTAAGTAAAATAGTTTAATATTATTCTATTAAACTTTAACTTACTATATTACTTCTTTCTATTTTAACTAAGCTAAATCTCTTATCTATTAAGTCTAATAAGCTATCCAATCTAGAAACAAGAGAACTAATTAACGTTATATAATTAATTAAATAACTAGTTACTAGTATAATATTATATTAGTAAGTTAGTAACTTATAATATTATAACTACCATCTCAAGAAAATAAAAAAAGTAGTTAAATAGGTTCTAATAACTAATTATTAAAAGTCTATAATAACTTATTATAAGGATAAATAAGAACTTTACTCGTTAGAAAAAAGTAATAGTGAAAAAGAAGTTATAGTAGAATTTTTATCTATAACTAGAAATATATCAGAAAAATAAAAAAGTGCATAATAAATTATTTAAGGATAAGAAATAGCTATTATAAAACTACGTAATACCTTAATAAATCTATAACAGTAAATTAAAATAAACTAAAGAAAGAAAATAGTAAAGATATAATCTTTTAAGAAATTTAATAGTAATTAGAATAAACTTAAGACCTTCATGGCAGTAATAGACCTATATTATTATTTTAACTAAAAATTATTTCTAACTAATTAGGATTAGATTCTGGTAGCTGGTATAAACATAATAGATAAAGCTATATAATAATTTAAACTATTAATAAAGAATTATTTAGTTAATAGAGATTTTAACCTAGGAGTAGTAGGATTAATAAACTATAACAGTAATATATAATAAGCTTTTAAAAATTATAAATACTTTAAACAAAAAATAATTATAGTCTTTAAAGAAATTAATAAAGAAATAGAGGTAATTTAGAAGCTTTAATAACTTAAGTAATAAACATTAACAGCTAATTATATAGCGGAGTTTAAATAAATTTAATTATAACTTAATTAAGTAAACTAGCCACTAATTATAATATACTATAAAAGATTAAAAAATAGAATTAAGGACGAGATTTCTAAAGAAAAATAGCTAAGTATCTTACTAAAAATTATTAATTAAATAGTAACTATTAATAATTATTAATACTAGTAAGAGCAAGAAAAAAAAGCACATAAAAAATTAGTAATCTATATACTAAAAAGAGGCAGAAAGGATATCTAAACCTATAATAAAATAAATATTAATATTAAATAGATATTTATTAGAAAGGGGTAAAGAAAGTAAGTTAAGAAATAAATAAAATACTATACACATAAAGCCTGTCTAGAATACAGAAAACAGAAATACTTTATTAAGAATTATAAATAATAATAATTGGATATTAAAAGGGCTTATGTTTAGACTAAGGCGCTAAAAAATATTAAGATAACTATAGTCTAAATAAAATAAGTATAAAATATAATAATATAAGAAGCTATTATATAATAAGTTTAGAAAGAGTAATACTAGATTTACAGGAGCCACACACATCTTAAATAAGAATATAAAATACTATATTAATAAGTTAAAGGTTATTTAGTGGAATAACCTTATAACATAATCACCATAATATAAGAAGTAGTAATTTAATAACATAATACTAAAACTAAAAAGAAAATATAATAATTTTATGAGATTATAGAGCAGAAAGGTGGACCCTTTTAGAAAGAAAACTAAAGATTTAGATAAAAAAGAAATTATGAAATAGAAAAAGATAAAGAGCTTATATCTATAATAATTATACAATAAGTACACTAAAGATATTATTAGATATATAGATTAGAATACTATTAAGGAGAATGTTATATTACTAAACACAAAAAAGTTACCTTAAAAAATAGAATATATAAATATTAATAGATATTATAGTTAGCAGGAAATAAATAGCATAAAGGACTAAGTAAACAGAAATTAGCTATATAAATAAATAAAATCTATAAATAGATATTTATACTAGTTGTAATTAATATAACGTATTATCATCCCATCAGATATCTAGAACTAGGATAGGATTAAAATAAAAAGAAAAAAGAAATTTCTTTACTAACTCTATAAATACAAGACAACAACGCCGTAAATAAAGTAATAAAATAGAAATACTAGATATATGTAGTATCTAATTATATAGAAATAAATTATAAATAAAATAAATACGCTATACGTATTAAAGGACTAAAGATAAAAAAAGTATTATAATAACTAATAAATAAAAGGGAATTTAGCTTACAATAAGAATTAATCTATATAAATTTAGAAAATAAATTATAAGATCTAAACTTAGATTAATATGAGTAGTTGTTATGGGATAAGTATTAAATAAAATATTAATAACACTAAGCTAAATACTACTAGAAGAGATAGTTAGCTATAAATTCACATAAAAAACTTATATATTAAGAATATTTCTTAGAATGGAAATGTTAGGATTATAGAGAATAAACTAAAAATATATATATAATACTTAATAAGAAAGTATGTTAACTCTAGAGATACTTAATCTACAGACAAAAAAAAAACACTAAAAAAGTAACTACCACTTAAGAGTCAGCTATAGATAAAAAACTAGAAAACTAATAAACTATAACTAAGCTACTAAAAAGCTAACTAATAGTTAAAAAAGATATATTAATTATATACACATAACTAAACTAAAGGAAACACGAAAATAAGCTATATATAAATATATATATTAATAGTAACTAAATACTAGCGCTTATAAATAGTAGAGCTAGTAAAATACTTATATTAAATAAATAAATATAAAGACACTAAATACTAACTAGAGTTTTAGATAAACCTATATAAATAAGATATATAAATAATAGTCTGGTAGTATTTAGAAAAGGTCTAATTAATCTAAAAATATAGAATATAACTATTTAAATAGCAAATTACAGGGATAACTACCGTATTAAAATTATAAATCTAGGTAGTAAGAATTTTATCTTAGGATAAGACTAGCTAGCATAATAGAATCTAACTATTAATTAGAAAGAAAAAACTATAGAAATCAGAAATAACTACTACAGATAATAATAATAAGCTATAATATAAATAAAGAAAATAATACTTCACGACACTATATTTATTATGCTAAAAGAATACTAGAAAGAATTTAAAAAATAGTTCTTTAAAAAAGCTAAGACTAATTACCAGAATACTAGAACTAGAATTATAAAATTACGTTTAAGAAAGGAACGGATTTAAAACTAGGACTACTATACTAGCTATTTATTAATTAATAAGAAGAGTTATAACAGTATCTAAATAATAATCTAAAAAAGAGATATATTTAAATAAGTAAAAATAAGATAATATTACTAATATTCTTTATACAAAAAAAAAAAATAAGCTATAGTTATGTGTTAATTATAAATACCTTAATAAAGCTATAGTAAAAAATCATTACTTTATATTATTAATATTAGAACTTATAGATAAACTCAGAGGAGCTAAATAGTTTAGCCTCTTTAATATTAAGAATAGATATTATTATATATAAATAACCAAAAAACACGAGTGGATGACAGTATTTAAAATAAGATATAAATTATTTAAATATTTAGTTATACTATTTAGACTCACTAACGCACTAGTAATATTCTAGAAAATTATTAACTATATACTAAGAGAATACCTAGACGTATTTATAATAGTATATTTTAATAATATGCTTGTATATATAAATAGAACGCTAGAAAAATATATTAAGTATATTAAGAAAGTACTAAGAAAGCTTAAGGAATATAAGCTATATATTTAAACAAAAAAAAATATATTCTATAGAATAGAAGTTAAATTCTTAGGGTACTTAATATCCCGAAATGGAATAGCAGTTAATTTAAATAAAGCTAAAAATATTCTATCTTAGCTAATACTAATAAATATAAAAGAAGTTTATTCTTTCCTTAGATTTATAAAGTTCTGTAGATAATTTATTAAGAATTACTTAAAAATTACATTACCTTTAATAGAATTGCTTAAAAAAGATTAATAATTTAAGTAGAAATAACGCGAAGAAAATGCTTTTAAAATACAAAAAAAATATTCTAATAACTACTAATATTAAAGATATTTAATTTATAATTTTAAATAGAGATATATATAGATGCATTAGATAAAGCTACTAGAGCTATTCTATTATAAATATAAAATAATAAATAAAAATATCTAATAAACTTTTTATTTTATAAACTTATAACAGCTGAGTTGAACTATAATATTCATAATAAAAAACTATTAGTAATAGTTTAAGTATTTAAAAAATAGAGATATTACTTAGAAGGAGCTAAGTACTAGATTATTATATATTCAAATCATAAAAATCTAACAGCATTTATAATAACTAAGAAGTTAAATTAGTAATAAGTTAGATAATAAGAGCTAGTTTCAATCTTTAATTTTTAAATACTTTATAAATTAGAGAAAGAAATATAGTAGCTGATATACTCAGTTAATAAGCAGATTATATAAAAGGTATACTAGAAATCTATAATATAATACTTAAATAAAGACTAGATAGATTTTTAGGCAGCTTATAAATAAATATTAAGACAGTAGTTATTATTAAAAATACCTAAAAAAAAAATAAATTAAAGGACTTTAATAATAGACGACTATAATAGAAACTAGACTAAGAAATAATTTATATATTAAATATATTATAAACTAAGCTTATTAAAAATTAACACTCAGCTAAAATACACGGATATTAAGGAATTAAAAAAACTATAGAATAGATTAACAGACACTTTTAGATTCCTAAAATATAGAAAAAGATTAGAACTATTCTTTCAGAATACATCAAGTGCAAAAAGAATAAAGTATTAAGATATAAAAAATATAAACTTATATAACTAATTCCTTTACTAGACCTACTATAGGAATTAGTTATAATAAACTTTATTACAAAAATACTAATAATAACTACCTTTTAAGGCTAATAGTATGATATGATATTAATTATAGTAAACTAATTTATAAAATACATATACTTTAAACCAACACATACGGAGGTTAAAGTAGATAAATTAGTAATTATATTTATTAGACTATTAATTATATAATATGGATTACTATAAGAATTTATTACAGATAGAGATAAACTATTCACGTTAATATTTTAAAAAATGTTTATAGAAAAGCTAGGGGCTGAATACTGTCTCTTAATAATATTTTACTTATAAATAAATAGACAAACAGAATAGATAAACTAAACACTAGAATAGTATCTATAAATATACGTTAATAAATAATAAGATAATTAGATTAACTTATTACTAATAGCTAAGTTTACATATAACTCCGTAAAGTTATTAATAATAAGAAAATTACTATTCTTTATAAACTATAGTTATAAGCCTATGGCTTATTAAGAACCACAGAAACTAAATAAGATATCAGAATTAGTAAAAGTAAAAGTTAAGAAACTATAATAATTTTACTAGAAAATTATATGAAGAATTACTTAAAAAGGAAAACTCAGCAAATAATAGAAAGATAAATTTAAAATTAAGGGACTAACCTTTAAGAAAGGGGATAAGGTTTTTCTATTATAAAAAAATTTAGAAATAAAATAACTATTAAAAAAACTAGACCACATCAAATTAGGACCATTTAAGGTTAAAAGATAAATAGAATCTGTAAATTACAAACTATAACTACCTAAAGACACTAGGATTTACTTAGTTTTTTATATTTTAAGATTAGAACCAGCACTATAAAACGCTAAACTACAGACAAGACTTAAACTCAAGGAAGATATAACTAAGTATAAAGTCTAATAAATTCTAGACTATTAGTAGTTTAGGCATTAGTGGAAATACCTGGTTAAATGGAAGAATTACGGACCTGAAGATAACACGTAGGAACTAATTAGAAACCTAAGAAATAGTTTAGAAATAATTAACTAGTACTATTAGATAAGCTAAGAAAAGCTTGCTCTAGAGTTATATTCCAAGTATAGGGCGACTACAGGGCATTCTAATTAAAGTCAAAAAACAAGGAAGACGAAGCAGCAGGCCGGGAAGAAGCTTGAACTGTGGATTATAGTGTGCGAGTTTCTTGACCCTGAGAACAAGCCTCTTCCTCTTTAAGAGCCTAGACTTCACGAATTGAAGCCATCTCTCAATTAAACATCTCCTTCTCTTTTGAATCTACTTGCGTGAGCTCATGACGAAGCTGTAGTTCACGAGCACGAAGCTCAGAACGCTGATCTTTGATGGAGTTAAGCTGACGACGGAGATTTCGCTTTGTCGTGGTCGAGACGATTCCATTCTGATTACAACACAATCAGATCACACTTCACATTGCGGTTAGCACAGGCTGAACAATAACCGGAACTTAGGTTCACGAGGCAGTCATCGCCTCGGCGGGAACAGTTTGAGCAAGGTGTCAACATGTAACGGGGTTCGTTACGGATCTGAGAAGCTAGGCGGTAAGCATGTATTAGAGATAACTTAGGACGTGTCATCATTAGGAAGCTGAGCAGGAAAGAAAGGAAGTTGAGGGTCTTACAGCCTAGAACACAGGGCGGAAGACCTACTACCTTTATACTGCTTATAAAAGAGAGAAACTATCTTTCAAGATAAAGGCTTAGAAGGAGGGGATAGTGTTACAGACGGTAACAGGACAACTGTTGATTCAGTCGAAAAGGCAACTGCACCTAAAGAGCTGAGGGAACTGGCGGCAACAGCCAATAAAGCTCTAGAATGGAAACGTATGTTTGAGCTTAAAAGGAAGAATTATAAGCGAGCGTAGGACGCATTAGCACAGGCTAAGATGCAGGCCAAGAAGCGAGGACAGAGATACAGAACCATATGAGAAGATTCAGAGCATCCTGTCACATAATAAGAAGGCTTGGCAGCTAGAGATATTAGAGGGAGCTAGAAGCTCTAACAGCTCTAATAGCCTCTAGCAGTATCTAACATACTTCCAACTAGTATATAATGTACGCACGGAGGATTTACTATAAGTATAAGGCATCAGACAGCTCACGGTTACTTTTAATTCTTTATAGTTACTTTAAAATTAAGATTCATATCTTAAGTGAAATAGTTTAATACTATCCTATTAAATCTTAACTTACCGTATTGCTTCTTCCTATCTTAACTAAGCTAAACTCTTTATTTACTAAGTCTAACAAGCTATCTAATCTAGAAGTAAGGAAACTAATTAACGTTATATAATTAATTAATAACTAGTTACTCGTATAACATTATGTTAGTAAGTTAGTAACTTGTAATACTTTATTAATTATCTTAATAATATTAGCTAGAAGTTCTGTTTTTTATTTAGTTTTATAAAGTATTTACTTTATTTTTTACCTAGTATTAAGTTCCTATGTATGCTTTTTTACTAATATTTAGTAATTCTCTTTTAATTAGTTTACTATTTTCTGTTTGTGATTATTACTTGTAATAGATTTCTACTTATTACTAACTATAATAATATAGTTAAAATAAAGCTTAGAATCTAATATTTTTATTTAAAAATTATTATTACTTTTAAATTATTATTACTTTTATTAGAATAAAAAGTACTATTAGGTTTTTACTATATAAAGTTTTTTACTATATAGAGAAAAATGTTACTAGCTTTTAAAAATTTAATAGCTTTTATTTTAAAGTACTATTAATAACTTATTAAATTTCTAGAATTTATTATTAAATAGTTATTAAAACATTTAAGTGTAAATTCTTAATTTTTTAGTAAGTTTTAAAGTAAAGTACTTATTTAAGTAAAATACTTATTTATAAAAAAAATTAAAAAAAAAATTAAAATTTTTTTTTTAAAATATATTAAATTTAAATAAAGCTTTATATTAAGTTATTTACTAAACTTTATATTAAATTTTATATTAAGCTTTATATTAGTTAATATAAAAGGTAATTTAAATTTAATAAATAAAGCTTTAAAAATAGTTTAATATAAAGTTTATAAGTATTTAATTTAAATTTAATATAATAGCTAATATAATACTTAGTATAATATTTAATATATAATTTTAAAAATAGTTTAATCTAAAACTTAATTTATATTTAATATAGTTTACTATAAAACTTTTTATACTTTGTAATTTTTATGTAATTGTTTTTATTTTAGAAAACTATTACTTCTAAAAACTAGCTCTATTAGTTTTAGAAATTAGCATTACTTAATTTACTCTAGTAAATTAGTATTAAAAGAAAATAGAATTTATTAATATAAATTAAGACTAATAAAGTAATTTAATTTCTGTTTCTATTTTAACTAGTACTTTTAAGCTTTTTTATGTTGTAATTTTCCTTATAGAAGAAATTTTTCAGCTTATTAAGTACCCTAATAAAAAAGCCCTTTTTATTCATATTATATATATTATGTAGTTGAATATTATATTTGGCGATTTTTTTCTTTACTAGACTAAAATACCGACTGTACAGGAAATTATTATCGGCTTTTGTCCAGTTTAAATCGATTGGCGTAAGGTAGTAAAACCCTAGGACGTTGGAGTGTTTCTACCGCTAGTTTGTAACAAAGTTTTTATGAACCTAGGGTCCTGTAAGATCGTGTACGAAATTTTCCACCATTTTGTTTGTATGAGGAAGGCTCATTGCCGTCAACCTTTTTATATATGAAAATAAGGTTATTTTTCTGCTCCTGGGTGAGAATACTGATGTTTTCGATATATGCTTATCTGGAGACGGTAAGGCCTCTATGGCGGCGCGACAGGGTAGATCTTCCGACATTGTATTTTCTCGCCGTGGCAGAATAATTTGGAGGATTTTGCGATTCTAAATCAGCAAGCGCGGCCTCAATAGGGTCCATTTTGGTGGAGTTATGTCGATTTGAAGATTGGCGAATTTTGATGTTTGTGTGTGCAACGGTGGCAGGATGTGCGCACTGACGGGAAAACTGCTAGTCGAGGGATACGAAATACAAATGATCACGTATGATGAGTACTAGAGCGTTGAGTACAGTTGCGAGTTTCTTCTGTTTGGCCGCTTTCATTTGTGGGTGGTGGATATGAGTAAGTGTTGGAGTTGGGAGCTCCGTTTCGGAGATATCGGAACTTCAGTTGATCATGTGATCATGTATCTCGTGTTGATTTAGGAATGAGCAACTTAGGCTGGAAAGCAGGATAGCGAGTTGAGATATGATCATTATTCGAAAGAAACACGTATGATTGTCCTTCGTGATTAGCATATGAGTAATGGAGAGGGTACACGAATGCCCCGCTACTCAGCATCCCATGCACTGCTTACCTCAGAAGCTCAGGCCTTCTGTCACGTGGGCTTATTCAGCTCTCACGCGGAAGGCCTGAGGTTACCTCAGGTGCTCAGACCTCTGCGTCACGTGTGGTGCTAGGCCCGTTCCGGAGGAACGACTCCGCAGGAGGTCTGAGCACCGAGCGGAGATTTGGGTGAGGTTTGCGGGGAAAATATCGCGAACTCACCAACTTCGAGGCTTCGTAACCGTAGCACAACGATCTACTTTTATACCATTTAACGCAGCAAAGTATTCCAATATATCTGAAAAATACACCCCTAAAAGCAGGAAAAAATTGAAGTAGGTTTAGCTAAGCTATCGCGTAAAATGGTCGGTTGACACTGCGCCAGC